>CM033798.1:5384815-5438057 GCA_019656835.1 Rhododendron ovatum | reverse complement strand
GAACTCTTCAAAATATCCTAGATCTTTGCATACTCGCTGGATTCGTTAAACTAGCTCAAACATGAAGTTTTGGTACTTTTGGGTTTCTGGTAATGCTAAGGTGCACTTACTGTCCATTTGTGGCTAAGCCCCCGCCCTTGGGCCGACCTTGACCCAAATCCGATCTTCCATCTACGAATGAAGGAAGAACAATGAGATTGTCAAAAATAAAAAATGCATCACAAAGGCAGGCAAGGGAACTCTAAGTGTATTAACAAGATAAGATGCCCACCTTCCCGTCCAACTCCTTGTTCTTCAGCCTGAACATAACCAAATCAAAGCAACCAGATCAGCAAAATGTTAGATCTCGGTGAATGTTGCAACTACAAAATGAAACAGAGCCTCCCTTTTGAAGGGACATTTTCCACTTGCGGTAAACGAAATCATTGGGATGGTGCAAACTGAAGTGCAGAAAAACAAAGACTGAAAAGAAAATTAGCAAAGCAGGACACAAAAATTAGTAGCATCTGAAGAAAAGACACAAAGGATATCCTAAAGTGAACATATAAATATATAATATCAGATAAAACTGCAGAGAATTCTCTCTCCTTTCCGAAATTCTTCGTATTACCAGGATTAAGGAATCAACCAAATACTTGACGCCTTTAATCCCGGTATTCATGCGAATCAACAGGTTTAACAAAAGTTTTGGCTACCGCTACCTCGCTCAACAATCACTGTAATGATTATCGTTGTTCTGTTTCCTCTCTGTGCATGATACCATGACAGAAGGGGGTTTCCTATTAAAGCCACCAGACCCCAAGTTGCAGGGCGTGGTAGTCAGGTGCTAATACGACTAATATTGAGCTATTTGCAACGGATTACAAGTAGAGATCCTAATGCTACCACTTGAGGTAAATTGGGTTTGGTTAACATTTTCCATATGCCATAGTTATATGTGCTTTGGCTAAAAGCCCAAAGGGGTCAAGGATCTGGCTACCCATCATATGAGTACACATCACCAGATGATACCAACAACCATAGAAGTAGTACTTCCAACAATAGTGGTGGCAAATAGACGATCCACAGCTTATAAGAAAGTTATGCATACCATGGGCGAGGTTACTGAGGACAATGAGAAGATCCTATCTTCAGGCTGCAATTTTCTGGATTTCTTTAAGCTGCAGCACAATGTTAAACAGTAAATAACAACTAACGGTAGATATCAAAACTTTATAAGTTTCTACTGTATTGCAACCTCACAAGTCAGCTTCTTTTGACCTTTTCTCTAACAACAGTTTCATCAAGATTGAATATTTTTCACTCTACAGAGTCTTAAATCTTACTTTGTTGTGTTTCTCGATGCAGATAGTAACCCATCAAACCCTTTAAAGGCATTGCCGAAGTGGCTTGATTCTTGTAAGTAGCTTGTCTCTAACTCATAAACCTACAACAATCAACACGGGCTTTAAACTCAAGATAAAAACAGTCAAATTTGGCTCATAATCAACGTTGAATACGCAACTACCATATACATCCCATAAATCTATGGCTGATAGAGCATCTCTAGTAGTTCAATAGCTAAAGGACTATTTGCTATATGTTAGCACTGAGTTTCATAATGCTATATCTTAGCCATGTTGCTCCAAAGATGCAAATGTTATTTCTTATATATTTCTAAAAAAATGCCAAATCGAATTGCTAGATGTTGATTCGGCTAGCTATGTTAGCAATATCCAACACTGTGCCAAATTATAGCCTATGTAGCAAGGACACTTCGCCGAAGCTCACTTACAAGTGTCAAGACACTAGGTGGACACCAACACTTTCCAGACACGTGTCCAACACTCAAATCATAACGATTTTATATTTTTTCTCACTCTTTCATTTGGACACTCTGGAGACACTCTTGAGCACGCTAGGAGGCTTCTTTTCATGTCATTTAAAAGATGATGGTCAATTAAATATAAAGACATGTGAGTGATATAACATTTTCTGTGCAACGCTTTTGTACCTTATGCACCAAAACATGGAAACAGTTTATATGGTCTTATGATTTTTATTAGAGGATGGCTTTTCACTTTATATTTATACAACAATAAACAAAAATATTTTCCTGAGCAACCCAACGTGTCGTGTCCTCCAATTTTCAGAGATTCGCGTGTCAAAGGGTAGGCATTGTGCTTGTCGATATTGGCACTACATAGATTATAGCTAGAAGTAAATATAGCATGCATTCTCCCTCACCATTTTCTTTTAAAAAAAAAAAAAACTTTATGCCTACATATAGCTATAGCAAAATAAAAACCCATGTAGCAAGAAAACCATAGAGCAGAACCATTGGACTATAGCATGTCTGTCTATGTATACACATGCATAAATTTTATAGGTGAATATGTACTACCTCTGTTCCAAAAGATTGTTCGATCCGCAAAACAAAAACTAAAAAATAATGCATTTTTGTCGAAAAAAATTCCATCTTTTTGCTGCTAGTTACTAAATTTCAATCAGTTCTTTTAACCTATCAAAAAAAAGTTTTGAATTTTTCTTGATAGAAATGTATTGTTTAAGTTCTCATATTGCAGACTGGACAATCTTCTTGGGACGGAAGTCTTACATTTTAGTACCTGTTTTTCAATGGTATGAAGCTCCTCCTGAAGCTTCTGTCTCTTGCTCACGAGAGACGTAAGCCTGGTTGCAGGATTCTTCGAAGCTTTTTTCCCTGAAATTGAAAAGAAAATAAAAGAAGCTCGAATCAGATATAATACTAATTGAAAGTTTCAACTTTCGGAACAGAAATTAGGGTTTCCAACGGTTACCGCCAGATTGCATGACGAAAACGGTAATTTAATCGGGCTCCAGTTGGAAGATCGAACCGAAATTCAAATGAGTTGTTTGGTATTTAAACGGAACCTAGGACACTAGGGTTTGAACAAATCCAATCGCGTTCTCGGGTCGGGAGGGCTCGAGGGATAGGATAGGATAGGATAAGGCGGGAATAGGATAACCTTGTCCTTGTGGCAATCTCGGATAAGTGAAAGTACACGTCTCTCCCGTTTTAGCCCCTGTTTGTCTAAGGGAAAATGGGTGGGTAACATGTGGTGTCCGTTCGGCACACCTAGACCTTCTATTGTATTTTTAGACGGCTTAGATTTCAAGAGAGAAAAATGAGAAAAAATATGTTGGGATAAGAGGAGATAGAGGATTTCAATCTGAGCCGTTCAAAAGTGTATTGGACTGTCCGAAGGTGCCGAGCGGGTACCACATGGGATATACCCACACGACACCGAAAATTTTCTCCTCGCTAAGGTTGTTTAAAAATAATACTTATTTACAATTTTTAAATTTAAAAATAATGTGTTCTTGAAAATAATTTTTCAATTTTTTGCACCCTTCAAAAGATCTAATCTATCAAACAAAATTCATATTATGTCCATTATTTTTAAGCTTAAAAATTACAAATAAGTGCTTATTTTTTAAGATCACTTTGTAGTAGAGAAACAAAAAGTCTACCCCTACTGCTCTGTTTCTCTGCTCCCTGCACTATTCTCAATCTTACCGTTTAAAAGTATTTTGGATAGTCTAGATTTTAAAAAACTCTTTAAAATTCGAACAATTAATTATCAAAACAAACGGTGAGATTGAGCGTTATGATGGGAGAGCTGTGAATTAGAGCTATGGGGTAGACTTTTTGAACTGAGTTTGATTATTTTTGGATTTCATAAAATTTTTAAATCAAACTTGAATAAGTTATTATTCGGTGTTTGTTCGACTTGTGACAGTCAAAAATCCAAATTATTTGAGATCAACTCAATTAAAGCTCTCTTGAGATTGATTTGCCTCGTAACCAAAGTTTGAACATAAACTTAAAACTCGTTTTTTTTTTATCAAATCAACTTTATTTAACCTCGGCGAGGATATGCTAATCTTGGATCTCATTTTCATTTTAGAATTGAGAGATAGAGACCTGATTTGAGAATCAGTTCGAAATGATCTTTTTGCATTCTCATTTTGAGTTATACTTTTGCATAGTAAAAGACTACTCTACCCTTGACATTTCAAAATACTACTACTACCTTGTAATATTTGCAAATTCTAGTACATTATGATAAAAAAAAACACGCTAGTACTGCAAACACTCCTTTATTAAAAAAAAAATTCTAAAATCAGCCCAATGGACTGATAATAGTAAGTGTGTAAATGTGTATTAAAATATGTAAAAAGTATACAAAAATTTGTATTTTTCTTGTCTTCTAGTGTGCTTATCGTCATCCCAGTGAGCTGACAATAGTAAAAACGTTATAAAAGAAATTTGTTTTGCATATACCATTCAAATATTTTAATACAGAGTATGTTCCTAATCAATTCTGATCACCTTAACACCTAAACCATTCGCAATTTAAAATACAAAATCTCAAGAAAATACAATATAAACTCCCGTCCTTTTCAAAAAAGAATACACGTTTCTCTTTTTTTATTAATTGACTTAGGTCCCGTTCCAGAAATCTTCTTAAAAAATAAGTAGTTTATTTTATATTTTTAAACTAAAAAATAATGTAAATAAAAAATAATTTTTTAATTTTTTTTGCACTGTATTAAAGATCCTGAAGAGATCTATTAAAAAAGATCCATATTGGTAAAAAAATTATTTGCGTAAACACATTATTTTGGAACTTAAAATTGCCTTCTTAAAAAATAAATACTTATTTTACATTCCGAAACGGAACCTTATTCACGGAGTAGCCGTGATTCCCTTATTCGAGGAGTCGAACGATTTCGATTATCCGTTATGGCATTGAACGGTCTGAAAAAGTTTCATTTGATTCTTAACTGTCCAAATTTGAAATAGATGCGTGCGATTCATCTATGTAAACAACTATGTAAACAACTATTCACAAAAGCTCTGTTAAAAATCTCTCTCTTTTTTTTCCCTTGTAGTTTTGCCCCCACAACACGTATCATCTCTCTCTTTCTCCAAAGCAGAGAATAGTTTCATTATCCGCCAAAACAATTCCCTTTTCTTTTTCTTCGGTTCGGTGGCTGTCTTTGATTCTACTTTCCTCTCTCTCAAAGAATTCTCTCTCTCTCTCTCTCTCTCTCTCTCTCTCGTCTTCTGATCAGCATTAGCCATGTCTTTCAGAGGGGTAAGTCCTTTGGCCTCTCTCCTATTTATTCGTGTTTCATTATTTAGATCCGATTTCATTTAGTCCATGCGTGCTTTAGAATTTCTGTATCTGATGTTTAGACCCCATGCTCTTCGCTTTGATATGTTTTTTTGACTACTTAAACATGGATTTTTACTCTCTTTTTTCGCTGTTGTGAGAAATGAATTTAGGCTAGATCTTCGTTACTGGTTGATGCTATTTTGAATTATAAAAAAGAGTCTGATTTCTTATAAGCCACACCACGAACAGCTAATTGTGTCTGAGATGTTACAAAATTCAATCTTCTTGAAAGGTTTTTAAGAGACATTATTTTGGTAAAAAGGTGAGTTGTTTGGACTAAAAAGAGTCGAGCTTGATTGTGTTTCTTGGATCTTCTTGAGAATTTTCTAGGGTAAAAAAAACCCTTAAATGTTTGCGTTGAAAAGTTAAAGCTGAAATAGATATGCCAAAGACATTTGAAAAATGATTGCTCGCTGCCACGTGGTGCTTCATAGCCTTTCTCTGACACATTTGTGTGGGCTCCACCACAAAATGTGTGCTGGAGAAGGGCTCTAGAGCACCACTTGGAGCACTTAATAATCACTTCAAAGACATGGGCTTTTCGGTGCTATTTTAGCACACCAAAAACAATTAAATTAAATTAAACCCACCTAAAATAGACAGCCCTAAAACAGTCTCTTGGAAATAGCAGTTCTTATGTGCAACTTTGAATGTAGAACAAGCTTTGGACAAGACGGGGACCATACGAAGTTTTGTCCGTGGTGAAACGGTCTATTGGCATTTTGACAAATGCTGTCATTTCACACACCCAAGTGCTTGTTTTCTTGAGAATTCAATAGATGGAATTCTTGTTGGATTCAAAGGTAGTTGTTATTCGTAAATTGGAATGACACCGCTTCATTTTTTGTTTGAATTCTTTAGAGATTTCTCCTTTTTAAAGTTTCCTTTTTCTCATTTTGGTGCTTTGAGAGATTGGTTGGAGGATAAGAATTGTGCTCAAAGGCTTCCCTAGTTAGCCATAATCTTGAATTACTTTTGAGATTGGAAAAATAGTATCAAAGGAAGCTTGAGATAGCATTTATCTTTACTTTTTGGCATTTCCTTTTTCAGGACCGCAGGATTTATATTCTTATCAGTCTTGCACTATAAAAGAGAATGCTTCCGAATAGGGAAAGCTCACAGCATTGCCCGATGCTCCATTTTCATTGTCATTTTGTAGCTATTTGACACTTGTCCAGTTTGAACCTTCGCTTTTGTAACATGAATGAGCTGCTGAAATTGTGGATTTAGTTTGCATCAAATAAGTTTAACGAGTTATGGCTGATAAAAATACAAAATTTTGTATATATATGAATACATGATCTTTATTGAATTATTTTGGCGTTTATTTGGTCAGACAAATGCATCATCTGGCATGGGCGTCGCTGATCACTGCAAGAGCACATATCTGGAACTGCAGAGGAAGAAGGTGCACCGTTACGTGATCTTTAAGATTGATGAGAAGAAAAAAGAGGTTGTGGTTGAGAAGACTGGAGGTCCAGCTGAGAGCTATGATGATTTTACTGCATCTTTGCCTGAGAATGATTGCCGATACGCAGTGTATGACTACGACTTTGTGACGTCTGAAAACTGCCAGAAGAGCAAAATCTTTTTCTTTGCCTGGTCAGTTTTTGTTTCAGATGCTTTAATCTCATTGTTTTGTTGTTATCATATTACCCTCAATCTAATTAAAAAATTTGTTTTGTTGTTATCATATTACCGTCAAGCTAATTAAAAAAATATGTTATCCTCGAAGCTGTCATGCCTAGTGGAGACTTGTGACTGTTTTTTTATTTCAAGTAGTTGAGACTTGAGACTCCTTTTTTTATTTTTCCAATTAAGTAGTTGAGATTCTATTTTCATTATACTTGTTTATTTATGACTGTTAAAGCATCCAACTCTAGACTAATCGGCAATGAGTGGAGAGGCCGTCCAGGCTCATACTAGTTTTGGTGGTTATAATTAACCTATGTGGGACAAGCTCTAACATTCTGCACATGTTAACCCGTATGTGGAGAGCTAAACTAAGAATCCATAACATTTGGATCATTACTAATCAAGGTGCACTTATGGCACAAACAACGGGGCAACCAGGCACAAACAATGAGTGGAGAGGCCGTCCAGGCTCATACTAGTTTTGGTGGTTATAATTAACCTATGTGGGACAAGCTCTAACATTCTGCACATGTTAACCCCGTATGTGGAGAGCTAAACAAAGAATCCATAACATTTGGATCATTACTAATCAAGGTGCACTTATGGCACAAACAACGGGGCAACCAATCAAGAGAGTATTATCCATAAGCCTCCAAAAGTTTAGTTTTGATACCATGTTAAAGCATCCAACTCAAAACAAATTGGCAATGGGTGGAGAGGGAGCCCAGGCTCATTGCCTCATATACTAGTTTTGGAGGTTGTAATTAACCAATGTTAGACAAGCTCTGACAATAACCAATCATGTATTTGCAAATCCATCATCAAGGATCATTTTACTTTTAAAAATTATTTGTTGAGCAGATATCTTCCTCCCCTATTGAAGTAGTTTATGCGAATTGTGTTCTTCAGCATGTTGTGGATTTAAGTACTGGGGCTTCCTCTTGTCATTCTTGCTGTCCAGAGTTAATGATTAAGCCATCAAATATCTTCAACCGACTTTTGCAGCATCATTTGTCGACGTGGTGTTCTTTTTCTTTCACATTCTTGGACTGTTGGACATGCTAAACTTGTTTGATGCAGGGTATGCTCTTGGAAACAGTGCTGTTTATGTGGCTTATCAACTTTGTTATCGCCATTTCTCATGGTTTCGTTTGCCTATCGCAATTCTCAAAGATAGTTTCTGTTTTTGCACATAGTTTTTTGGACATACTGGGGGGCCCCATGGGCCTACTGTTTGGTCCCGTCCCTTTAGAGAAGCCGGTTCCAAAATTAACTAGATTCATCGAATTCTTTTACTGCATCCCATGCCGACAACTCCCATTCAATCACCCCTACTAATAGCATGATTTAAACGCATGTTTTTCAGGTCTCCTTCTGTGTCCCGGATTCGTGCCAAGATGTTGTATGCCACATCCAAGGAGCGATTCAGACGGGAGTTCGAAGGCATCCACTATGAGATTCAGGCCACTGACCCAACTGAAATGGATCTTGAAGTGCTGCAAGACCGTGCAAACTAGATCCTATTCAGTTGTCTAGAGCGGTTTAGCGTTGCAAGAGAAACTTCTTTCTTTCGCAACTAACTGTTCATGTAAAAGTAATACATATGGCTTAAACAAATAAATGATTTGCCATCTGGGATTGCTGATTTTGGAGCCTCTTTTGGTGTTGGCTTAGTTTAACCCTAACGTTCTGGGTGCCCAGGGGTTCCTTATCATCATGATGCTTCCCAGATGGAAAATGGGCATGCTTATGGATCCTGGTGTTTGAATGAAAACGAATCATATATGCTACTATTACTTTGAAAACTGATGAGGCATTTTGTGATCCCTACCCTGGTCATCAGTTCACATACTTGGAAGTGTTGGTTTCGTTTGATTTTCTCGAAGTGCAGTTATGGTTTCTTATGATAAGGTGAATGTGCTAACAATTGAAAATATGATGGGCGGTTTGTTTGTAGTTTGAACCATCTTATCTTAGGGTTCCGTGAGAGTTCTCCACAAAGTTGTTTAAGGCATGCCTAGGCGCGTGCCTAGACCCGAGGCCCCATGAGACTTAGGCCGTGCCTTACGGAGGGTGGTTGTGTGCCTTACGGAAGGTGGGGCAAGGCAAAGTGAAAGAAACTGGCCATGGGTGCTTTGGTAGCGCCCTCTTTTAGCGTTAGCAAGTGGTGTCTCTTTACCACTGCGGTGCGTAAGCAAGTGGTGTCTCTTTACCACTGCGGTGGTAGCCCAGTTGGTGGGAGTCACCACCTCTCTTTAACAACTGCGTAGGTTCGAGCTCCGGGAGGCACATGTGTGCATGTACCCAGTGGTGCCATTAATAGGCTTTGATTCGAATCCGTAGTTGGACTGAAGAGGGGGATTTCTCTCCACTGTGCACCATGTGGTGCTTTGGTGACGGTCCGTCCTCCTGGACGGTAGCTATGGCTTGAACCGGACATTCCATGGCGGGTCGGGAGCCCCTATGGTCACACCGAGGAAGGAGTTGCTACGCTGGTCGCTCCTTCCCACCCTTTTGATTATCAAAAAAAAAGAAAAAAGTGGTGTCTCTTCCAAGTCGCTTTGGAAAGTAGAAGCCAAAGGTTAACCTTAGCAAGTGGTATCTCTTTCAAGTCGATTTGAAAAGTAGAAACATAAAGGTGCTTTGAAAAGTAGAACAAAAGGTTAAAACACGCTGGTAAAATTGTCAAAAATGTCACTACTAGAAGTTAGAACCCAGAATCAATCATGACTCTATAAGCTGTACCAGAACTATTGGGACATTTCGTCAATTATACGCACAATCAAAATGGTGCGGTGTGATGAGACAAAACTTTCTGGTGGAAGTAATAGGTATCATACATGCACTTTCATTTAATGTACCAAAAAAGGCATCTACAAGGAATTTCACCGCACCTACGTTTGGACTGAAGCTAAGATCCTACCACGTGTGGGTTGTGTTAGGAATATGTTTTAACTTCAGTGAGAGGCTACGGGACTCGAACACGGGGTTGTCCAACCACCAAACAACCCCTCATTAGTGTAGAAGATAGTGTCTCTTTGGAAAGACGTGCATTTGCTCTACGGAATGGCCAAAACCTAACTTGCATCCTACCGAAGTGGGTACAAGGGCAGCACACCATGTTTGGGATGGTTTGGGGAATTTATTTGCACAGATTTTATTTGGATGGTCTGAAATAATATTGTGTATTATGTATAGTATTGGTGGGTAGATAATTGTATAAAAATGATTTAACTGGCAGTCATCTAACTAAAAATGATTATCCTAAAAAATACTCCATCTGTCCCAAAATAAGTGTCTTTTTTTGGCAGTCGTGCCATTTACAAAATTTCTTATATTTTTCAACTTATAATTTTTTCAAGATTTTTAAATTTTTTTATAATTGAAATATATCAAACAAGATCTATATTGGCTATTGCATGTAAAAGTATTGTAGATAAAAATATATATACAATATTTTGAGGCCTCCCAAATAGTGAAAATGGATAATTTGGGACAGAGGGAGTATTAATTTAAAAATGATTTATTCAAGCCATATAATCACATACTTAATTTGAGACGGATGGAGTATTAATTTAAAAACGATTTATTCATGCCATGTAATCACATATGAAGCTTATTAACATTTGATCAATTGGATTTTTTCATGAATGATCTATTCACAAAAGTTTTATGTAAGAAAACAGAAAGAATCAACAAAATAAAATCATTGTTGGCGCAAGACCGTATTGCCCTCTAACTTCCTTTATTATCATACATTTATGTGGTGTTTTTGTGTCATGTGAACTCCACATAGAGCGCTACCGATTGAGGAAAAAAAAAAAAACCTCCACATGGAAAATACATGATGGGACATGAACTATACCAAAATTCCACAAATCAACTTTAGACAGGGTGCTTGAGATTCTCATCTAAATTGACAAACTATTATTCTGCAAAATAAATTATGGATATTGTCATCAGAACACTTCCGCATATGATCATAGAATTCTATATAAAATCACAAAGTAGTAATTGGATCCAACTACCCTACTACTAATTAGAGTAATTATTCAGTGCCGGGCACCGCTACTTGATGTCCCAAAACACTTTATCACCGCACATTTAGATAGGACCCATACTCATACACTTAATCGCGAGGTCCACGTAAAGATATGAAAATAAAAGGATCTGAAGCACCATGTGACAATATCCTAGAGACATTGAATAATTTTTTTCGACTATTAAGCCTCTTATTGGATACTCACAGACTAACACGTGAAGTTTACATGTGATACTCACGCAAATAAAATATCTGTCATTACACAATGTGTATCTCTCATTTTCTCTACATGCCCCAACAAAAATGAATATGAATACTAATAAATATCTCAGCTATGTACAACTTGTGGCTACGTATATCGGTATATAGTAGATAGTGACAACGCCACGTGTTATCCCGAAAAATTACTCTACCCTACTGGTGATGTTTAACCGAGTTGTGATTATTCAATGCTGGTGAGCCGACTTTTTTGTGGGGCCCATATCGAGATTCCAAAAAATATCCGAACAATTCATCTTTTTTAAAATATTTTTTGAAGGGTTCCTGTAAAAAATCAGCTCCAACGGATGTCTGTAAGACCTTTCTCAAAAACCGTAGGGCGAATTATTCTGTTTTGCCCTACGAATTCTGAGGAAGTCCTTACTGATATCTGTTGGAGCTGATTTTTTATAAAAATCCTCCAAAAAATATTTTAAAAAAGATAAACGTTTCAGATCATTTTGAAAAATCTCGATATAAACCCCACAAAAATATATGTGTAAGATATGTGCAAGATTAGTTGTGCAAGTATCACAGTTGCACTGCACTATATGCATACCTGCGTGTACGTATGAATTTTCTATGGAGTACTCCTACAAAAGAGAGAGTGCTGGTGGCCCCGCGTAGAAAGCTCTGTGCTTTACGTTTATCGTTTTCCCGTCCGTCTTTGTTGTTCCTTTATATGCTACTAGTAGTAAAATTGGCTTCCGGATAACATTGTTTAATAAGGAATCACGGGCGTAGGTCTCGGTTCCTGCTCCCCTTCTCGGTGGTCACGTGAAATCTGATCTTGCGTTTCTCCGAAATCTACTCGTCCATGCGCGTGTTATCAGTTCTACGAAGAAGCAAGAAGAGTTTCAAGAAGTGCTCGTCAGTTGAATTGCTCTCTTGTAGTACCAGTTTTCGTGTTGCTTCTTGTAATTTGGTCAATGGGTATGTGAATCGCTCATGTGAAGGGATTCATGCTTGGTTTCATTGTGGACAGGTTTAAGCTGATCTGGGTTTTAGGTCAGTTTTCTTGATTCACGACTGTGCAGTTTCCAGTTCTGGTTTAAGCTGATTTGGACCTTTTTTGGGTGCTATTGTAGATTTTTCAGGCAGTTTGGCCTAAACCCAGATCCCAAAATCTTGTGTGCCTCACGGGTTTCTTGAATTTGATGCTGTTATGTGGTTAGATTGAATCCATGACCGTATGAGTTTTGTTGATGTTCGTACACTTTAAAAAAAAACTTGGGGAGAAGTTTTTGAGAGCAGTATGAGATAAAAAGGGTTGATACCTAAAAGTTTAAGCCTTTATAATCTTGGTAGTTATGAGAAGAGCCTTTGATTTGAGCCAAAAGATCTGAATTTTCAAGTATGGGTGGTAATTCTAAAACCATAGTGTGGTTCAGGAGGGATCTGAGAGTAGAGGATAATCCTGCTTTAGCTGCTGCTGCTAGGGATGGGTCTGTGTTTCCTGTGTATATATGGTGCCCAAAAGAAGAAGGGCAATTCTACCCCGGTCGAGTTTCGAGGTGGTGGCTTAAGCAATCTCTTGCCTATTTGGAGAAGTCCTTGAGATCTCTTGGAGCTGAACTTGTGCTGATTGAAGCCCAGAGTACTCTTTCTGCTCTTTTGGATTGCGTCGATGCTACCGGGGCGACAAAAGTAGTGTATAACCATCTTTATGGTATGCTTAGTTCCTTTTTTTCTTAATTTCGAATTTCTTCCTTCTATATTGATGTCAGATGCTAAAAAGTCTCATGGATGCGGTTCATTATTTTGTGCTTAAATGATCCTTTTTTGGTAGTCTAGCATCAGGATAGTTTGAGCATTTCTATTGGTACTTAAAATGGATTGTGAATGATGAAATGTGTATTTTGAAAAAGTTAAAAGCAAGTTATTGAAGGTGGGCTTGTATGGATGAAGGTAGACAGTCTAGAAATAGGAAAATCATGTCAAAGGTAAAACATCTTCTGACCTTTTGAATTCGAAACTTCTCCTCTTCGTCATGTAGTCGCTTGATCAGCATTCTGTTTGAAAGTCCTGACTAAATCTGTAAGAGGAAATGGTCATTGAATAAATCTGGAAAAGGAAATGGTCATTGAGATATTAAATCTAAGCAATACAATAACACCCTTGAGTCTTGGAAATTGAACTACCCATAATCTTGCTGTGATAATTTTTCTTGTTTTCCCAAGTAGTTGAAACTCAAGCAGCCATAGCGAGTGACTCAGTTGCTGCACTGATAAGATATTCAACTTCTGGCTGATTTAATTAATTAGAGGACTTCTTTACATGTTATGATTTCTCCTGATTTCCAGATCCTGTTTCACTTGTTCGTGATCACAAAATCAAACAAACGCTGGTTGAACTTGGCATATCTGTGCAGAGCTACAATGGTGATTTGTTGTACGAACCATGGGAAATATATGATGATGAAGGCAATGCTTTTACGACCTTTGATGCATATTGGAACAAGTGCCTGGAAATGCAACTGGAACCAGTTTCACATCTTCCTCCATGGCAGTTAGTGCCAGCTGCAGGTAGGTTGTGGCTGTATTTACTGTGTAAAATGAAAATGCACTGAGGGCCTTTTGTTTGCCCGTATTTCAGCATTAGGGGTGGATTATAAATCCTTCGTTGAAACTTTTGCTGTCTGGATTTAATTTCTATCGGATATGAAATCCCAAAAGGATAGGGGATGTAGAATACGATCAGAATGTGATATTAGTCTGTAGTGTTAATTTGATTTGTACGTTGCCTACATTATATAAAAGGATTCATAATAATTTCTAAGCAGTAAAGAACAAGTAAGGCAGATGCACTATTTGGAAAATCTGCTGTTGGTGTTAGAAGGGATTGTACTAAAAAAAGTAGAACTTCTACAGAGGAGACGATTTGAAAAAGAAAACATACTACTTAAACTTTGTTTGTTGTTTCCCGTATGTTATTACAGGAGCAGTTCAAAATTGTTCAATTGAGGATTTAGGTCTTGAAAAAGAATCAGAAAAATCAAGTAATGCTTTGTTAGGAAGAGGATGGTCTCCAGGTTGGAGCAATGCTGACAAGGCTCTAAGTGAATTTGTCGAACATCATTTGCTTGACTACTCCAAAGATAGGCTAAAGGTTTGGGGAAGCTCCACGTCACTTTTATCTCCTTATCTTCATTTTGGGGAATTAAGTGTGAGGAAAGTTTTCCATTGCGTGCGACTGAAGCAGATACTCTGGTTGAGAGAAGAGAATACTGCTGGAAAAGAAAGTGCGGCTCTTTTCCTTAGGTCCATTGGGCTTAGAGAATATTCTCGGTACATTTGTTTCAACTTTCCATTTACTCACGAAAGATCGTTGTTAAGTAGCCTGAAACATTTCCCTTGGCGTGCGGACCATGCCCTTTTCAAGATTTGGAGACAGGGTCGGACTGGTTACCCTTTGGTTGATGCGGGAATGAGAGAACTTTGGGCAACCGGGTGGATTCACAATAAGATAAGAGTGACTGTTTCGAGTTTCTGTGTTAAGTTTCTACTTCTTCCGTGGCAATGGGGAATGAAGTACTTCTGGGACACGCTTTTGGACGCAGATTTGGAAAGTGATATTCTTGGCTGGCAATACATCTCAGGGAGTTTGCCAGATGGGCATGAGCTGGAGTGTTTAGATAGCCCACAGGTATGTTAAGATCCATTGTCTTTCGAGGCATTTTCAAGTCTTATTTCATGATGAATTAAGATGCCATGTATTCCAAACTTAAAAGTTAAAACTCGCAAGATCTTATAGACAGGACATTAATTGTTGGCAACAAATTTTGCAGTTATAGCATAGTTGGAAAACTGATAAACTATCCACATAATTTTTTTTTTTTTTTTTGGGGGGTGGGGGGGGGGTCTATTTTGTACCTTTTTTTGGCTTCCAGA
The DNA here is from genome assembly GCA_019656835.1 of Rhododendron ovatum. Classification (NCBI taxonomy): domain Eukaryota; kingdom Viridiplantae; phylum Streptophyta; class Magnoliopsida; order Ericales; family Ericaceae; genus Rhododendron; species Rhododendron ovatum. Next base: position 5,423,028 of record CM033798.1, on the reverse strand, counting down.
AATCTTGTGAATGGTTCCTCAAGGCCATCAATAGAAAAAGGATAGCTTCCTATTTACGGGTCATTTTATTTTATTAGTTCATTTTTGGTGAAAGGACATCATGAGGTATTGGACAGTATGGTCTTAGCCATGTCTAGGTTCCTTTTAAATTAAAATGAATGATATAACTTATAAGGATATATTAGTGACCACTAAGAAAATTCATGATATTTCTATTCAACTTCACAGCTTTGTTGAGATTCTCATGTTCACTTTCCAAAAGGCTGGTTAAACGTAATTCTTTTGCCAACACAATGACCAAGATGTAATGAACTACAGATTAACGATTATTGATGGTGATTACGATCAAATAGTGATGAGGAAAACAAGTTGTAGATTCTCACTATGGTTGGCTCCCTAATTGTAATTTTTTTTTTTTTTTGAAACTTTTGGGTTAGGTTCAAGGCTTTAATTGTGATCAAGAGGGAGAATACGTGAGGCACTGGTTGCCTGAGCTAGCAAGAGTTCCAAACGAGTGGATCCATCATCCTTGGGATGCACCCCTTACCGTTCTTAAATCAGCTGGGGTTGAGCTAGGATTAAACTATCCAAACCCTGTTGTGGATATAGAATCAGCAAGAGATCGGTTGACCGACGCTATCAGCATCATGCGGGAAATTGAACTGGCATCTCGGGTGAAGAACTCAAATGGGACGAACGAAGAAGTTGTTGATAACGCCGACAGTATGGAAGCTTTGGATATTCCAAAGGTAGTTTTGAAGGGAAGAACTTTTTGCCCCACGAGTTCATCTAATGATCAGAAGGTGCCCTCAGGGCAAAATTTGAAGAATGAATTGCTCAATAGAAAGAGACCAAAGTACAATGACGACGAAATAGTATTACAAAATGAGTTGCCAAATTGCGAGGATATGGTGGGAAAATCAAGAATGGATGATGACTTGAGCTCTACGGCTGAGTCCTCTTCAGCTAAGAAGCAGGCAACTACCAGCATAAATTCGTTCTCTGTACCATCTTATTCCGCATCACCAAAAGGCACCATGGAACAGAGTTCAAGCAAATATGGTGAGTTTTTTTTTACTAATTGAAAATATGCTTGAGTTATCTACCATCCTTTTGAAATTGAAAACCTGCATGTTCTTGTGATATTGATTTTCTTTTAGCATATGCTCTAAATACTATGATCTTATTGGTTTCCTGGCTACTGTGCATAATGAACCCATTCATTCCTTGTAAAAAGTAGTGAAAATGTAAAACAGGAAAGCAGAAAGAAAGGAAAAAGGTGGCCGAAAATCGAAGTTAACAAATGATGCAATCTTTTGTTTTCAAATTATTTATAAGGTGCTTTGAATTAAAAGGTGCCTAGGGGATGATATCATATATAGCAAGCATATATTATGGAGCAGAAAAAACGTCTACACATGAATTTCCCTCTCAGTACAGGAAGTTGTGGATGCTAGGATTGAACTTTGTTCATGTGCACGTAAGTGTGTCGAATTGCCGAGGCAATATCAGTCAAATGGTTGATGTTAAATGTTTTTATAAACCTGTACTGAACAACAAAAGTTATGCATGTTGATAGTTTTACAATGTCTATCCCGTTAAGGAAGGTTTGGAATTGGTTAGTTGGGCTGTTCAGCTTTGTTTGGTAAGTAGCCGAGTTGTGTTTTTCCCTTGAGAGGGATAGACGTTGGGGGAGGGTAGGGTTGGCCTGCCATTAGGTGAGTAAGACACTCAACCACATAGAAAAGAAAAATCCTCCGTATCCAAAAGTTTTTCCCTTGTCCATATCCTGCAAATTAAGAACTTCTTTTATCAATTGCCTGCTAATGAACTAAACAGTGCTCTTTTCCAAGATTCCAAAGGCCCTAGAAGAAATATATACTCTCCAAATAATTGAAGCCCTCCACAACGGTTAAAGCAGTTGACCCTATCTTCATGACAAGAATGGATATGCAAGGAAGTATACTTTTAGCAGGAAAAAATTTACTGTGTAAAAGATTAATAAACATCTTTAACAAGATAGGTGTGGGAGCTTGGCATCTTTAATTGGTATAGCCAGGGGGGTTTAGCTTTGCCATGACGTAATGTGGGGCTGTTGTTTTGAAGGAGTGGTTTTCCCACCTCTTTCAGGTAGCTGTTGTGTTGATACAAGAGGCTTCTCCTACATGGAATGGTGTGTCATCCTCAGATGGTGGAGTGGTTTTGAGCGCATTTTGCATTTGGGATTGGTAGGGATGGGAGTTAGTAATTGGTGCAACAGATGATTTTATGAGTCTTCAAAACTCTGTTGAGGTTCATGGGGAGATCGACTATGTTTGCATGGTGTCCAAGAATGGCCAATCTCCGTTAGATTGTTCAAAAGGAGCTCACTCGATTGGGGGAATTCTCTCTTTTCCTCGAAAAGTTCTTTGTTGTGGATGAAAGTTCGTTACATGATAGTATTCTTTGTGTAGGTGGCAACCCAGTCTGAACAAGAGGCCATCACTAGAAATAATCCTTCATGAAAGAGGGTGGAGGAGAATGTTTGCCTCCTCCTTCGGTTCCCTTCAGGTTTTGACCAGAAAAAGTGCCATGGTTTCTAATGTTATTCTCGGTAACAGTTTTAGCCAAATAAGGAAAGCTCATCCAGACCACGACCATGCGTTAATTCATTTTTTGGAAGTGGCCTATGAACCAAATCTAATTTGTCCATCCACAAGGTTGTTAGAACATGGAGAAAACAAGTAAATGACTCAAGTTTACACCTCGAAGAAACCTTATTGTTTTCCATCCGTCTGGAATGATCTATAGTTCACGTATGTACCCATATGCAAATGAAAGGTCAACAAGGCTACTTCTGAAAAATGAGTGTGGCATACTCTACACACTGGACTCTCTTTTATGATGTTGAAGAACAAAACATTATATATGTGCGACGATTGTCTCTATCTTCTTTCTTTCTTATCCTTTAGTTTCTTTTTTCCTTTTCCATTAATGTTTTTCGATTTCGTTGCAGGAGATTAGGAGGTTGATGTCTCCTCATTCCAGAAGTACTTGTTCATAAAGAGAGGATCGTTCAGTAGCAAAAATGCAGCTGAGAGTATTGTATATACTTTGTATGATTAGAATGTGCTTAGCTGACAGTATTGTGCTTTTGTATGACTAGAATATTGTGTTGTGCTATAATTACTTGTCAATGAAAATGTTTTGTTTTGCAAGGATTTGATTATATCACAGGGGACTTTGATTCGTAACATTCAACTTCCATGCAAAATACGGAACGTAGAACCTAATGCTTTTCTCTTGTCCATGCCTTGCGGATCAAGGTTTTGAATCCCGTACGTACTGGTATTAACCGACTCCAGTACCTTACACAACTAATTTTGCTCTAGCTCGAATACCGTTCAGTAATGGCCAATACCAGGCGATACCACTCATACAGGACTATTTTTAAGTTTATTTTTCTCTTTCAGTACCGGGCAATACCAGAGGGTATTATTGGTTAAATTTATTTTTCTTATGTTACTAATGGATATGTTGAGAATAAATTCTTTACATCACCGGTGTAAATATTTGTTTCCTCCAAATCAATTGTATTGTGTCACGTCGCCATGTTTTATTAATTGGGACCACTGTTTTGACACGTGTCGCAATGCAATTGATTTGGAGGAAACAAATGTTTACACCGACGGTATAAAGAATTTATTATCGGATATGCTATATGTTTCGTTTCGTTTCGTAGTGTGCTTTACATAGCGTGCAAATTTCCACTCTAGAAGTGCTTTATATAGAGTCTAAAGTTCCACTCTTGAATACAGGTAAATAAATAGTTTTTATTTTGTACAAAACAAAAATCGAATATGCTATCGAGATAATACTCCCTCCATCCCTTTTTAAGTGTTCCGCTTCGTAATTCCAACTTATTAAACCTTTCACATCAATTTTTACCTCAACTTTCCCTCTTTATCCTCTATGAAGACATCATCATTACATTTTTACTCACTAAATTTTTCAAAATGAAATCTACTTTTAGAGGCAAAATAAAAAATTCACAAACTTTACAAAATGGACACTTATTGAGAGACAGTCCAAAATAGAATACTAAACTCTAAAAGGGGGACAGAGGGAATATTGTAAACAATCATTTTACAACCACGCCTATTTACACAACCAATCACACACCCACACTCACAACAAAGATGGAGTCAACACACACTACACACTTAATGTGTGTGGGCTCCACATTCGTTGTGAGTATGGATGTGTGATTGGGTGTGATTGTAAATAATTGAGATCCGAAAATCCTAAAACATGGCATTAGTATCAGTATTACCTTTGATGGGTCACTAGTAAGTCGGTATTACCTTTAAAACGCAATTCATGGATCACTAGTAAGTCGGTATTACCTTTAAAACGCAATTCTTGATAGTGGCGGAGGCAATAAGGACCCAGTAGGGGCCAGTGACCCCACAGGAATCTCAGTTTTGTTTTTTGCTTCTAGTTTGGTTTATAAGTAAATTTTATATGAATTTTTCTCAAATTCTCGAGACAACGTACTTCATTAAGATTTATAACTTCCCAATACCACATGTTCACAACTGTATTTGTGCATCGTTGGCTCGAAACACTGTTCCGTTCGAAAGTTGTGTTCCTAGACTTTTTTTTGTGATAAATATGTGTTCAAAATTACATGTTCAGGAACTGGAGAGACGGTGTTAAACTTGGATTCGAATTCCTCCCTTGCACATATGAAACAGAAATCTTCATTTCGTGATTAGTAATTGGGAAACAATCCTATTAACTAAACCCTGGATTAAATTTAAGATTAATGTAGAGAGAGGTTTTCAAACTTCAACGCAAAGTCAATCTATGAAGCGTTTGATTTTGGATTTTTCTAACGAGAGTTTCCACTTTGTAGTCGAAAAAGATTGGTTGGATTTGATTCCGTAAGTTCAATAGTTTAGTAAAAAATCAAAGTAAAACCGCTGCCTATCTCCCTCTCTCTCTCTCTCTCAACCCTAGCCACCACAACTCCTCTTCTTCCTTCTTCTCCCCCTGTGAGTTTCATACCCGTGTGCGGCGGCGGGAGGGAGAAGCCATAGTACTACCGACTCCCTTTCTTTATTTTTTTTTCCTTCTGTCTCTCTGGATCAACGACTTGTATCTGTGAGAGTTTTGTCTCTCGTTCAACGAGAGTTATTAGTTTCGTCTTTGGACGAATTTTGTCTACAGATCGGGTTCTCTCAATCGAGGTTGCTTCACAACGATATATGTGCTTTAGCACTCTATCGATACACGATGTCTTTGGCGAGACAACCCGTGGAGGCTTGACAGATCTGTATTTCTTGGGAGTTTATTGGTGCGTTCATACTTCATACTTAGGTGGAGTGTATCTAATCGTCTGGGTATTTTGTGTCTTTTGTCCTTAACTTTGCATTTTTTCTCGTTTGAGACTTCTAATTAGATGTTAAGCAGTTTAAAAGTGTCGTTGTGTCAGGCCACCTCTGGCCGGGTTAGAATGAAAGATATCAATTGCGCGCCTTGTGATTTACTTATTTTGTATTTGTTAGATGATTAGTTTGGTTTTGTCCAAATTTTTTATAATGATTCTCGTTTTGTAAGTGCCGTTGGGCGTTTATCAATACAATCTTTTCACTTTTGAAAAAAAAAGAAGAAGTTCAAGTTTAGTAAAAATAGTTACTTTTTTTTTAATGATAACTTAGGGCAGTCGGAGTAGCTTTTGTACACCTCAATTAATCTTGGCAAATAGGGATAGTATTTGTTCATTTCACTTTTCAAAGAGCAAAACACACTGTAATATTTGAAAATTTAGATTATGTGAATACGTAGCATAACATCTGAATTTTCCTAATTTGTATGTTAGCAATACAATCCCAAGTCAATGATAATTTCCCCCAGTGAGTATATGAAGGGGTACATGTTTGTTATAGGACTAGAGTCAAAATTATAACTATTATACTTTCGGAGTGGAATCGGGGCGATTCAAATAAAAAAAAATTATTTTAAAACTTTATACTCAGATCCAATCCAATCCAACCCAACCTCCAAAAAATTTGGAAACCGCCTGCGCGACCAGTGTCACGATCAACAAGCATGGACCCAATTAAAATCGGTATAAAAATACATACAGATATGGTGATGTATGATTTAATTGTGACATATTATGGTGAGTACTTTAATGTATGATGATGAAATTGAGTTTTTGTACTGTAGAATAGTTTGAGAAGTTAAAGGAGAGTATAGACAAAATGGGCACAATTGTGCATAGACGATCGGTTGGCTTCACTTCGACGTTCTGCAAAAGTAATTCAAGCCGTTCATTAGGTGATAACAAAAATTTCAAGTGCCCCACAAAAAATTAACTTAATCGAATAAATTGAAGTGCTTGATCCTAAGGATCTGTTTGGAACATAGGAAAAAGAAATGAAAAAAAACAAAACAAAAAAAAACAAAAGAAAGGAAAGGAAAGTGATTCTTTGCTTTGTTATTTTTCTTCTTGTTTCCTTTCAAACCGAACAAGAGATCATTATTATTTTTTTTTTCCTTCCTTTTTCATAGGTAACAAACAAAGCCTAAATTCTGATCCAAAAATTAGAGAATTGAATCAAGCACTTTAAGCTGATTTTCTAAAATTATGTAAATTATAAATTAAATCACATACTTATATTTCTGCGATTGAGTTGATTTTTTTCCTGAACTATACTATTTTCAATTTAATGAACCCGGTTAATTTATATGGATTTTCAAAATGGCCCAACAAATCATCTCACACACTCTCTCAAAACAGTGGGCCCCACATCTATTGAGATGTGCAATGCATGTGGCCATGTGGGCTCTACATATATTGTGAGCATGTGTAAGTGGAGAATGGCTTAGTCATGGAGGGACCGTGATTCTTTTATTCACGAAACCGCGCGATTTCAACCGTCTGTTTCGGCTTTAGACGTCCAAAACTGAAACGAATGCGCGTAATTCACCTCTGCAATAACTTATTCACGTAGCTCCGTCGGGAATAGTTTTTCTCGTGTAAGTATTTGTGTATTTGTTAGACTGGTTAGGTGGAGCCATGGTCGGTCTGATGCGGAAGATTTCGATTTCAAGTCCTAGGATCTGCACTGATTAAAAAAACGTAGTAATTAAGGGGAGTAAAACGCGATCGGCGATCATCGTCAGCCCAAAATATTTCCACCGACCAGGTACCCTCTCTCTCTCTCTCAGACACACACACACGGCACCCAGAGAAGTGAATTGCTAGAGACGTAAAACCAGTCACTTCTCTGCGTCGGATTCTCTCTACCAGCACATGCTCCTTCGTGACACTCATACTTTTTTCCGGTTGGTCAGTTAAGAAAACTGAGCTGGATCTGGGTTTCAAATGCCTCCAGTTAAGGTGACGCCCATGCTTCAAATACTCCTATAATAGCCTCTCTCTTCTTTTTTTTTCATGCAATCATTAGGCTGCGTTTGGAGGGTGATGTGGATCTGGAATTGAAGGGATTTCAGTGTGAATCTGCACTTAAAGTATTACACCCTTGATTACGTAGCCACGAAAACGGATTCACGTAGGAGAACCGGTTTGAATCTAGCTACACCATTTAAGTGGGGCTTAAACCTCGGGTCGGTTTGGTTTCAGAAATGGTATTATAGGTTTGATCACGTAGCTGTGATAACGGATTTGCGTAACCGACCCGATTGAATATAGCCCCACCATGTAAGTGGGGATTAAACCTTGGTTCTGTTTGGTTTGGTTTTAGTAATGGTAGTGTAGGTTTTAGCTAGAGATGGGTTGTGAACAATAGAGTGGAAGATAGGTTAGAGTTAGAAGAGATATGTACACTATCGGCATCATTTTATGACTACAATCACGAGGGATTATGAAATCATTCATACCAAATGGTGTTATGGCCATATAACTTTTGCCCTACTTGATTGCATCTACTTTTTATCATACTTGATTTTAGCCTTGCAGAATGTAGATGTGTTTTGTAGTCAATCGGAAAAGTTAAACATTTTTCAGTCAAATATGTTCGTTTTAGGCTCCGTTTTGGAGGGATCTGGATCTGAGAACGAAGGCATTTAGTGTCAATTTAAACTAAAGTAATACACCCTTGATAACGGAGCTCAAAAAGCCCCAACCCACCTTCTTTGTGCATTGGAAATGGTAAAAGCAGATTCATGCAGCCTTTCCAAACTAATTGGGGCTTAAACCTTGGTTTGGTTTGGGTTTAGTTATACGGAGTAGTATTATAGGTTTAGCTATAGGTGGTTTATCAAATTGAGTGGGAGATAGATTAGAGTTAGAAGAGATATACCTTATTGGCATTGTTTTACGACTACAATCCTCAACATGAACGATTTCAAAATCGCTCCTTTCAAATGGCCTTTTCAAATTCAGCCTACTTGATTGTATCTACCTTTTTTTTATCGTATTCTTGATTTTAGCCTTGTAGAATGTAGCTGATAATTTCTAGTCAATTGGTACCATTAACATTTTTTTGTTATCATTAATTGGGACTTGACCTCGGTTTGGTTGGTTTTATTTATAGTATTATTGGTTTAGCTATAGGTGGCTTGTGAAAAATAGAGAGGCACATATAATAGAGTTGGAAGAGATAGATACATTAATGATCGTTTTATGACTACAATCCTCACCATGAAAGATTTCAAAATCGCTCATATGAAATGGTCATTCCAATTCACCCTACTTGATTGTATCTACTTTTTAATCATATATTACTTGGCTTTTAGCCTTGTAGAATGTAGCTGATATTTGGTAGTCAATCTGTACAATTTGTTTTGTTAAGTATCAATCTTTACAGTTAATATTTTTCAGATAAGTTTGTTTGTTTTACTGGTTTAGTTTGTTATATGCCCAATCCATGGGCAATCAGTATATTTGGTGTTGTCTTCAAAGACAAGACTGGTCTCTTTCTCGTCATTTGCTTCATAAGACGAGGATTTGTGATACATATGTCGAATTCTATCAGAGTGTGAGTGTTGCTTTAAGAGAGACCACATTCATATCAGGTGTTATTGATTGGAATCTTATCTCATTTATATCGTGTTTTCAGCTTTATGTTGGATGCCAGGGCTCTAATGCCGGGGAAACTGTGCGTTTAGCTTTCTGGAATGCCTTGGTGTAAATCAAGATGTTGGTCAAATCCAAAATAAAATGGGTTGCACTAGGAGGACTGGTTTTGTCTTTCGTCTCTTTGCTAGTTCATTTGCTTCTAGCCAAGTATTCAAGTGCTGATCTAGTACGCTACAGTGCAATAACAGGGTTTACTGAGGATTTAAATGTGAACATCGAGGGGAGACAGGTAACACACTTATTCCTGTTCTTTATTACTGTTTTCGTAGTTTTCATGATACTCGTTGTCCTGATAGATTTCATTTTCATCATCCTCAGATGTTTTTCCTTTTTTATCTTCAAATTGCTATAGGGCGCTGGATATAGCAAGTTGTGGAAAAATGTTGCATCTCTTGAATCGTTGCAGCCTTATGCCAATCCTCGAAGTGGATATCCTGGTAATGCCTTGCCTCAGGTTCTTGTTGACAAGACGAATTAGGATCATTATGGAATTGATACCATTGTGTGTTAGATCATAAGGTCATGGACAACTAAAGTTACAAGGTAATGCTGGAAGAGTTGGTATAAATCAGAACAATGTGTGCCAGAGCCATGACAATTAGGACCTCTAATTACTTTTTTCCCTTGAAAATTATCAACAGGTCATATATATCCTTACTATTCAAGCTTCAGCCTTCGGTTATATGAGACTGAACCTTAACCTTTCTTTCCATGTAGCAGTTCCAACTGTGCAGAATAATGGTTTCATATATTCCAAAATTTTTGGTGGATTTGAGAAGATTCGAAGCTCGGTACATCCCTAGTAATTGTGATATTTTTTGTTTGGGGATTTCTTAATTGTGTTTTTGTTCTAACTGGAAGTTTGTGATGCGTTTGCCAATTTGTTAGATTTGTGATCTTGTTACCATCTCCAGGCTTCTAAATGCCACACTTGTCATTCCAGAGATTCAAGAAAGTACACATGGGAAAGGCATCAGGTTTTCCTCAGTTCAGTTATCAAAAGCCGAATGACATGGAGTGTAATTTTTTTTTTTTGCATGCGTTAAATAATCTTTCTTTTCCAAATGTTGTGCAGTTCCAAGTTCAAGAGTTTTTCATATCTCTACAATGAGGATCAGTTCATAGCAGGACTCATAAAGGATGTGACTATTGTAAAGAGCCTGCCCCCAGAGTTGAATGAGCTTAGGAAACTGAAACAGTTCCCAATCTTTAAGCCCAAAACTTCAGATTCTCCAACATTTTACATGAAAGAGGTGTTGCCGAAGTTAAAGAAAGCAAAGGTTGTTGGATTAGTGCTCTATGATGGAGGCTGCCTACAGGTACCTTGTGGTCCTTGTCCTTTTCCCTTTGTTTTTTACCCTTAGTGGTTGGTTTGTCTCGTCTTTTTCCCTTGAAACCAATCACGGAAGAGATATTTCTTCTTAGTGGCGGCCTTGTAGAGGACTACAACATCTCTCTCGCAAACACACAAAAGAACCGTCTTCGCAGTTACCAAACGGGTGAAATTATTGTCGAGGCTCGTTGGGTGCTTCCATTGAACAAAGCAGCCTTTAAGTAGCTGGTTTGTAGACATCATGGAAGAAAACAAAGGAGGGTTGCCTGTGACACCATCGTGGATTTGATATGCAGTTTGTAGATTTGATATGCAGTTTGTAGAATCGGTGTATTCATGTGTACATTATCTGTTTTAGGTAGTTTTATTGATGAATCCGTACTTCACGTTCCAGTAAACCCTGTGAATTAGAGTATATCGCTGGTGAACTAGATTTCCAGAATCATGTTAGTTAATGAGGCTAAGATAGTATATAATATTAGCCATCATAAAGCTCTATTCGTCTTTAATCTTGTCATATATTCTGTCTTTTAGCTGATTTGGACTTTTTGAGAAGTCTTTAATATTATCTTAACTCTAACCTGAATGTTGTACTTTCATTCTTATCCTTTTCAATGGCTATTATTATGATATGTTCGTCAACTAAGATAATGATCCCTCTGACTTGTCTGTGTTTTCTTTCTAGCCCATCCTTCCCTCTCGCTTAGCTGAGTATCAGAGGCTCAGATGTCGGGTAGCATTTCATGCACTTCGTTTCCGCCCAGGAATTTTGGCACTGGGACACCTAATGGTGGAAAGGTAAGAAAATTTTATTGCTTGGCTTTTTTGTTAGCTACAGAGAAACATGAAGTATTCTTTCTTTGCATGGGAAACTAACTTCATACAGTCATTTCAGCTTTTCCCTCTAAATACTCAGGCCTTAAGTTTTTTCAGCATCTTTTGTACAAATCTGTCTAATATCTATGTGGAGGATAGATTTGCATCTTAAGTTGAAAAATGTGAACCAAGCGGTTGAAGGACTTGTGTGGAAGATCAATTCTGCTACAAATGTTCTTTGGTTAGAATAGCGACATGAACATGCTGACTGTCCCACTTCAGTTGTCCTACCTTTGGTCTTGCTAGTGTGAGATGAAAAAAATCCAGTTAAGAATGCTTCACACTGGTTAAAAATTTGATTATGGAATCTGCTTTGGCCTGTGTGTATGACTGATATTTCATGCATTATTGAGCTCGAAAAGTTTTAATCATAGTAAGAGGCCACTGTCCTCTTTCTTTCCGCCGGAGTGCAAGCGGTTTAATCATTCCATAATTTGGTATGGGACTCCTAGATGGAAGTCGTGTTTAGTTGATTTAGATTATGACTTGCATCGAGGCATTCAAGTTTGAACTTAAATTCAGGGCCACTCAGGGACACCATTAATTGCACTTAGAATAGGTAGTCCTATTCATGATGTATTGCATTAACTGGGATATGATTCTTTATCCGTTGGCTTGATTTAGCTTTCTCTCGTGAAATGAATTTTTTGCTCTTTCTTGAACTGCTATTTCTTTTTGTTGTAACATTTTTCTTTCGGTTGGATGATTGATTTGAAATTAACTTTTCCATTACAGGTTACGAGCTTTAGGCCAACCTTACCTTGCTTTCAATCCTGGCCTTGTGAGAGATACCTTGGCATATCATGGCTGCGCTGAACTTTTTCAGGTTAGTTTCCCAATTTTCTCCTTGTTTTGTTGGGTATTTGATTATGAGCTGGCTGGTTCAGTACGAAACCTATTTCAAAGACCAAGATTAGCTGTTAGAGCATACAGACCATCTTGATGTGTTGGACAACATAAGAAGTTTGTGGTCTTTTGGTTCACTTTCTCAAAGAAAGATGCTATGGCTTGTCAAATATGTTGATGGTTTCACCCTGTTCTTGTTTCCTTGAGTGATTAATATGTGCTGGTATCATTAGCTATTTTCATAGAAACATACACATGCTAAAATGTTGCCGAAAAAGATTACAGGGGATATGTTTGCTGGAGTTCAGTGTAGGTTGATGTGATAAAGCTGTCAAATGATTTGTAAGCGTTTGCGAGCACAAAATTAGGAGGCATTGTTATGTTTTTTTATTATATATCAAGAATCTGCACAAATACGAGGCACTGATTATTCAAAATTTCTTTCATGTCATTTATGACTCTGTTTTTCTGATTTTTTAGTTTAATTTCTGTGTCTGACTATGTTCTTGATACTTTTGCAGGATGTTCACACTGAACTTATACAATACCGAAGGGCACAGATGATTAAACGAGGAATTGTGAAGGAAGAACTGAATGTTGATTCACATGTCCGAAAAGCGAATGGCTCTTGTCCCCTGATGCCTGAAAACGTATGTCTAGTTGTCTGCTTATTTTTCTGTAACTACTGTTCTCAGTGTTCCATATTCCCCGTCAACCATGCACAAAACAGGTTGCAAATTTATTTGACCTTTTTTTTAGGCAAATTTATTTGACCTTGATAACTTAATAGAAATCTCGTAGAGTTTGGAAAAATCTTTTGTGAAGATATTTTCCCCTCTCGTTCTTGGTGTGCACTGTGTATCGTTCCTGAAGCCCCATAGATATGACGCTGTAGGTTTTGACTCATTTTCTGATGAGCGAGGGGTACGAAACAATTCAGTTTTGTCGATCAAATTACTTGGAAGTTCATTTTGTGTCACAACTGTTCTGATAGGAAAAAATCCCAGGATCTTGAACTGATATTACCTACCAAGTTTCCTATGGTATCAGTGCTTCTAATTAATTCCTTTTGTGCTGGGACTTGGATCTTATTATGCACTTTTATGCCTTTAATCTAAGGGTACAAGGCTTGTCTTCTTTTTCTTTGTCTTTGTAGGTAGGACTCCTCCTTCGGGCAATGGGTTACCCTCCTAAAACCAGAATTTACTTGGCGGGTTCTGAAACCTTTGGTGGTCAACGGGTTATGATCCCTTTACGTGCCATGTACACCAACTTGGTGGATCGCACTTCTTTATGCAGCAATCAAGAGCTAACCAATTTAATTGGACCAGAAATCCCATTTCCGGAGGATAATTCCCTGCCTCCTCCTGCCAAAAGTTTGGACCAGCTAAAAGAAGAATGGCAAAAAGCTGGTCCTCGTCCACGGCCTCTTCCTCCACCTCCCGACAGACCTACTTATCGACATGAAAAGGAAGGATGGTATGGTTGGGTTGCAGAAAAGGATTCGGAACCTGATTCTTCTCCCATTGACTTGAGGAGTCAAGCACATAGGTTGTTATGGGATGCTCTTGATTATATTGTTTCAGTGGAAGCAGATGCCTTTTTTCCTGGTTTCAACGCTGATGGGAGTGCGTGGCCAGATTTTTCAAGTTTGGTAATGGGACATCGTCTTTATGAGATGGCATCTACTAGAACATATCGACCAGACAGGTAAAATTACCATTTGAAATTCTTTTTGCTGGTTTGGATGCAGTAAGAATATCTCATGGGTTGCTGGAATTATTAACATAGATGGGAGATGATAATCTGATTTGTTAAAATGTAAAAAGAGAGGGAAGAGAAATGGGATTATTTCCATGTACAACTTTTTTGGTTAACTAAACGAAATACTTAATTTTGATGTCTATGTAATCGTAATCTTTTCATTTTCCAAGTCCAACTGAAAAGAGAGAAATTTAGCTCGCTCTGATTTTCTTTTCCTACTTGTCCCCTTTCTTATTTTCCCTCCACAAATTCAAGATCCAAAGACGTCCTTATAATTTTTTTTTGGCTATTGGAGTGGCTGAAGTTGGAACAAATTGGACCCACCTTTTTCTAAAAGAGATTGGAGTAATTCTGGTTTTACACTTCTTAGAATGGCTCTCTCATATTGCGAAATTTTGTCTAATGGCATTCGATCACATAATCCATTGACAGCGGCATAAATGACTAAAGTAGACTTGTGCATGCCTTTATTTTGTCAACATATTTATGTGATCATCTTTAAAGTTTATCATCTTGTTAATTCTGTTTTCATCTTTCTTCTCATAGTATGTGGTCTTCAAAGCAGGAAATATCTTGCTGAACTCTTCAACAGTTCGATAGAGAATCCTTATCATCCAAGGCGTAACTGGACGCTTTCAGTACGGGAACATCTGAACAAAAGCCTGGGTGAGGAGGGCCTTGAGAGGGAATTTCGTCAATCAAAACCAACCTCATTCCTCTCTCACCCCATTCCTGAATGCTCCTGCAGAATTCTCAAGCCCACTGAGATCGCTAGTACTACAAACAAGAACAAGATTAATCACCACTTGTCCTACGAAGGGGAGAACGTGTGCCCCAAATGGATGCACGAAGGTGTTAAAACAGTTAGCTATCAAAAGAACCCTGCTAATGAGAGTGAATCTCAAGAAGATGAGTTAGATTTCGAAGTGCAACCGGAGTTGGATAATGGAGGAAGCACGACAGTCACAACTCCTTTGTTAGATCAAGATGAAGAAATGGATCCTAATGATTAGGAAATAGCTGTACAGAGATAGTAAAAGATTCTTTTTGGGCTCAATTTTTCCGGGATTTGCTTTACTCGCAAGCTAACTCTTGCGCCAACAGATAGGATTCCTGGGGGCTTATCTTGTCGAGGCAGTGTGACGGCCCACGTCGGTATTCTTTTCTTGAGGTGAATCAATTTTGTTAGTCGGACCAGTATACAAAACACAGCATAAAAGCGTATCTGCCGTCTTGTTCCAGCACTATGGGGCCACCTGTGGACGAATTGGTAACGTTACCTACGGAAAGTATCTTGTTTTAACCAGCAGTGAGAATCGTCCTTTTCCTTTTAGTATTTGTTTGTTTTTCTTGTTCCCATCAACACGCATGGTATACACAGCCTGTATAATTTTTCTAGATTGTTCTTTCTCCGAAAGCGAAAGTAGTGGTTTCAAAGGTTAGTTTTGAACAATTTAATTGCACTCTTCCTAATATCTAGTATACTTTCGCTTCCGTCTGGAAAATGTGAATGGTATCGTGACCCTTTGCCTGTGAAAAGGGATCAGTTGTAAATTACTAATGCTTGGATTGGTTTTTTTGAATTATCCTGCATTTGAACCTGAGCGTTGGACAAGAGCTAGCTGATCCGACACTCGGTGCCCCGTGAACAATACTCCAGGGTCCCTCCCCTCCCCACTGCATTAATGCGGGTGTGGTGGGAGAAGCGCCTTGGAGCATTGCTCCATACACTGTCGTTCACCTTAAGTGCAGCAAACGCGTGCGCAAGAGATGGAATATGCTCTTATCTAAAATCAAACTCTTTTTTCGTTTGTTTTTGCAATGGTAGAATCTCAGCATCAGAATGGCATTATTTCTGAAGGATGCATCGAGTTTGGCTGGATGCAAGTCAATCTATGTATGTGTTTCATCAAACAACAGCAACCCAAAACCCAGTATGCGTGTCTATTGCCTGATGGGAACACAAAAGGTTTCGATTTCGTGGATTTGCTCGTCTTTCATGAAAAGATTTTATTTCACTAGTTCACAATTTTGTGCTGAAAAGCCCAGAAACGCCTTTAGATTTGCTTGTCTCTCATGGAAAGATTTATCACTACGTCACAATTTTGTGCACAACTGAATCCCAGACATGCTTGTCACTAAACGAGGACCAGGATTCTAGTTCAATTGATAGTACAATGATAACCTACCTGCCAGCGTTGTACCCAGAAAATCATCTTCCACATCACAAATTACAAGCACAAAGGAGAGTTGTGCGTTAATTAACTAAACAATCAGGAGTGGGAAAAAAACCCAGCAAGATCTACTAGCGAAGAACCAAATGTTAGCCTTCAAATTCATACGGCTGGTTCCAATCCAATTGAATAGGAAACAAAGCTTATCTTGCTTAGCCATGACGGGCACAGTCATATGTTTGATCAGAATCATCAGATAGCGTCGAATTGGATTATGTATCCGAGGGTACGACAAACTGATGTAGGTTTAAATTTGTCCAGATTTAACACCCATCAGATATAGTCTCACGACGTGTGAGATAATCAATACAATGAGAGATGCGGTATTACTAATCCCTCCACTACAAGTCCAATTGATTTATTTATATCCCTTCTCTATTAGTTCCGTCAAATAAGCAGTGGGCCCTTTTAAGTGCTGGTGGAGAAACTGTTAAAAGACTCCCACAAATCCTGAACACAGTACAGATTTCAATAACAGGGGATTGAGCAATTCTCTTGTACAAGTACCAATTCCATATCCCTTGGTGTGGCAGCTTGTAATGTACATGCAAGAGCAACAAGGAAAAAGAAATACACAAAAGCAAAAGTCACAGCCTTCCTTTCTTATATTATAGAGAAGGGAACGAACATACTCTCTCTCTCTCCACTGAAAAGAGCCAACTTTCTTAACTTCCCTTGAGATGAAATAACCAAAATCCTTTGACGATATTTCACCCGAATGCGCAGTTAAAAGACAGCTTTGCTTCATTAATCTTGATCAAATGAACTACCTTATCATACTTTTGCGCCAAGGAACGACTGCAAAGAAGTGGAAAAGAGTTATTAACGAAGCAACTTTTTTGACGAGATTGAGAGGGAGCAAGATGTCTCCAAAGGATTTACCAACGTTGATCCTCTATCACACAATGTACACAACATATGGCTGGATTGGGGGGAAACAAAGCATTTGCATTTGCATTCTTCCTTGGTTAATGAATTATGTCTACCAAATTAGAAACACAGTACATTACAAATGCTAGATGTGAACTGATAACACATGACTCTGATACAGGGTTACATGGCTCTTCTCTTTTCTCCCCCAATCTACCTTTGTCTGCCACATATGACATTAACAATGGTAAGGGTATTGTGGCCAAATTGGACCCTTCAACCCAAAAATTTTTTCTACAACTTTAAGAAGATGAAGCCATCACCCAAACCATGTTTCGCATCCAAGTCCTTATATACTTAGAATTTAGATATAGGTTTTCACGAGGTCTAGTGTCCATAGATATACCACTTCAGATACCCACAGTCACATCCACGTACATAGTCATGTGATATAGCTAAAAACACTTTCAGGACAAGTACACAGAGATCAAGCTTAAAGATCCCAAGACATCCCATGAGCTATTTCATTTCCAAAAAGATAAGCCATATAAACATCAGTTTCAGTACTGTTAAATAATAGCAGATGAAGTTTTTGTCTACCAATTAAGGGCACTCAACTGTATGGTCTGTACCAAAATGACAATCTGATCCATGATTGCACAGTCATTGCATTGATATATCGGCATGTTGCAAAGTTTTTTTTTTAGTTCAATTGTCCAACTATTTTTATTGTCTTTGTGCTTCCATTAGCTCCTCTGAAATTTTCTTCTCATCTTGCAATCCCCAAGAAACCATAGTCTTCAGAACCATGACTAAAAAAGCACAACATTGAAGGACCTCCTGCACCAACCACAACCCACTTAGGGTTGAACCAGGTTTAAGTCCACTAGGGACAAGGGGGGAAAGAGAGCACAACCAACGGGGTGGGCTTACAGAATAATCTCAACAAAGTAGACACTATACCCAATCCTTTGTCGAAAACTAACTACAGACTAGGAAAGACAACGAAATTCCCCAAAGCCCAATATAACACTAGTCACTAAAAGAGGATTACCTTGTTTTTTGTTGAAGGTGCTCCTGCCTTAGCTGTAGTTGTGCTTCCAAAGCCAAACTTTGGCTTCTTGTCTGCCGGCTTTAAAATTTGGAAAGAACACATCAAAGTTTCATCCACGCTCATCATGGCACCGGCATTATCGAACTCTCCACAGTAATTAGGAGCCGAAAATATAGTCACAAGTTGTCTATCAGCAAAGAATTCATAACCATCTTCCACCACCTGCACGATAAGTAATAACTATGAAATACTTGTAACCTAATGTTTTACTGACCAAAAAAAAAAAAAAAACTATGAAATACTACGAATAAGCTTAGGCCCAGTTTGTTTGACTGGAGTAATAATGTATTTGTGGTTATGTAATCTCATAGGATAGGTGATCCTATCGAGTTAATTGTGAGGGGGTAATAATAAAACCACAACCTGCAAGGTATTATATATCCCATGTTTTGTGGTACTCAATATCAGACAGATATTTAATCATAGCCGCAAAAGTTCCAACCAAATGTGGGACATCCCTTGGATATATAGTCCAATTCAATGCTCTAAACGTAGCACAAACCTGGTGAGCACGACAAATTAGGTCAAGATCATGCTTCAGAAGAAACTCTGTCACCTTATCAGCACCAAAGGTAAAGGAAACTCCCCTATCATTCATACCCCACCCCTTCACATCTTTACTCGGATCTGACCACAGTAGATCACACAGTAGACCAGTTTCTGGAACATCAGTTGGGCGTTGTAAATTTCGGATTTGATCCAAATTATGAAGGTCAGGAGAAAGTCCTCCATGCATACAGAGTATCTTTTCATCAATGAGAGCTGCCACAGGTAGGCAGTTAAAACAATCTGTGAAGACTTTCCACACTCTGACATTAAACCTTCTTTTGCACTCATCGTAAAATCCGTATATACGGTTTACAGAAGCACATTCATGGTTTCCCCTCAAAAGGAAAAAGTTCTCAGGGTACTTTATCTTGTATGCAAGGAGAAGGCATATTGTTTCCAGGCTTTGTTTTCCACGGTCCACATAATCTCCCAAGAATAAATAATTGGATTTGGGAGGCAGCCTGCCGTATTCAAAAAGCCTTAGAAGATCGCTATATTGACCATGGATATCTCCTGTAAAAAACATGAGTACAATATAACTATTAGCAAATATTCCATAAAAAGAGGGAAATAACATAAAAATACGTTCAATGGATAGTTCATGAGTCATGAGGAAGTTTGTCTCCTGTATTGGACGTGTGTTTGTTGGTATGCAGAGGAGAAATAAAGAACTCCAAAATGGAGGCCGAAGTCCATTGTCAGACGGAAAATTCATTCCCAGAGTACATAACATCATTCAAGTTCGGGAAGACACACACTAAACGCAAGTACGATAGATAAAAGAGTGAACAAATTGAAACTTCCACTAAAAGCACTGAAGCATCACCAAGAAGTTTTAACTATAGACCAACTCGTCTAAAAGCTTGAGCTATTAAGAAATGGGCCCAACACTGACATCAAGCTAACAAGATATGAGAAAAAAAAAATCACCAGGAAAGTATAAGACAATCCAGAACAAGCATACAAGTATTTCACAAACCATAACTAAAAGATTGAGAGAAAAACAAGACAAAACCAAATGGACTTCAAAAAAACAAAAACCAAGCTAATCACACCTCAAGATAATCACAATAAACAAAACCCATCTCAAACGTTATCATAGCTTAGGTAAACCTCTGCAGAAAAATCAATATTGAACCAACCTATTTATGATTGAAAATATGAGTGCAAAAGAAGACCAACCCAAGCACCCATGTCCTATTCTACCATAGTAGCAATCGCACTTCAGAAACATCAGTATTGTGCCAACCCTTTTCATGATAGTCGAAACCGAGTCAAGTAAAAACCAGGAAAACTAAAATCCAACAGGGGAAACTATTTCACCCGCCACATAGTGTTTCCATAATTGAACTCAAAACTTGAGTGCAAACCAAGACTGAATGTGCACAACTAATTCAACCGCTGCACATAGTTTCCCTAATTGAACTCAAAACTTGAGTGCAAGCCAATACTAGACTAAAATAAACCAAATCCTCTTCAAATAGTACCATAGCTAAAGTAGCTCCAATCCAGAAACATAAATGTCAAGCCAAAACCATTTCAGGATAATCAGAAATTGAAACTGAGTTACTGATCGCCATAAAAGCAAAAATTCATGTCCAGTGACTTCACCATCACAATGCAAACATTCCAGAAGTCATGCACAACTACTTAATAAATAGAGTTCCCCCAATTAAATTCCAAATTGAGTGCAAATCCTAACAAAAGTCAACAAAACTGACTTCAAATTGTTATCATCACTAAAGCAAGCACACTTCAGAACAGTCGATGTCGAGCAAAACCCATTTCAGTATATTTCAAAGGAAAATTTTCAAAATAGCACTTGACCTTTCACACACAGGCACCTAACCTTTTAAAATTATCAAAAAAACACCTGACCTATTTAAAAACCCATCAATTTTCCACCTGCCATTAACTTTCCATCCAAAACAGATGGAAATGCTGAAAATGTGCATTTTGACACTAATATTTGCAAAACAAGATTAAGGCTCATTTTGGCAAAACACAATATTATGCTCTCATAAACAAGATTATGGCTCAATTTGGCTTTAAAAGTCAATTAATAACTTAATTTTTGTCTTTATTAAAAAAAAGGTGCATTTGTTAGTTTTGGGTCAAGACGAATCAATAAGTCACAAAAATTACTTAACTTTTCAATCCAAATCCACCCTAAATAAGGAATCAAGCTTAATTTAGTAATTAAATACCCATAACTGTGCAGCCAAACAAGATTACTCTGTATTAAACAAAGGAAAAGGCAAAAACAAAAAACATAGAATAGTCATGGGTAGGTGTGAAAAGTAAGTTAAGTAATTTTTGTGACTTATTGATTCGTCTTGACGCAAAACTAACAAATATGCTTTTTTTTCTTTTGAATAAAGACAAAAATTAAGTCATTAATTGACTTTTAAAGTCAAATCGAGCCTTAATCTTGTTTATGAGTATAATATTGTGTTTTGCCAAAATGAGCCTTAATCTTCTCTTGCCAATATTCGTGCCAAAATGCACATTTTCAACATTTCCGTCTGTTTTGAATGGGAAGTTAATGGCGGGTGGAAAATTGATGGATTTTTATAGGTCAGGTGTTTTTTTGATAATTTTAAAAGGTCAGGTGCCTGTGTGTGATTTGTGTGAAAGGTCACGTGTTATTTGAAAATTTTCCCTATTTCAAATTGAGTCAACTAATTGCCCTAAAGAACTAGAATGAAAGGGGGAAGTGCAGAATTGATAGCAAACTACTACACCATCAGAGTATAACCGTATAAGTACAATCCAGAACAGGCACAAGTAATTCATGCGCCAAATACAGTTCCATAATTAAACATTCAAAATCACCAAAACCAACTTCAAATTTCTCAAATATAAAGAAACCCACATCAAAAACATCGATGTCAAGACTCATGACAAACCCAATTCAGTAGAATTCGAACTGAGTCAACTGATAACCCTAACAGCCCCTTTGGATTGAGGGATCTTGGATGGGGTGATTTCTTGAGAAAATAAAGGGTTATGCTTTCTCACCAAATCTCAACATTTTTTGCGAGAAATGTTGAGAAACAAAATAAGACTTGAATTTACACATAATTCTCATCATTTTTCACCTATTAATCCAAACAAGTGGTGAGATTCTCCTTTCGATTCTTTTCTTTTCTCACCAAACCCCTCAATAAAGAAAAGATTAGGGTTTCTTGCCAAATCACTCATTTGGGTTAAGTACTTTGGTGAGAAATGGGAAAAAAAGTACAAAATGATCTCTTTTGAATGGCTCCTTCACTTTTGGTGAGAAAGGGCTTCTCTTTGTTGTCACACCCTTTATCACAATCCAAAGAGGCAGTAAAATTAAAAACACAAGAGTGAAATTCACAGAATTAATACAGTTCCTTAAACATTCAGAATCACCAAAACCCACTTCAAATTTCTCAAAGATAAAGAAACCCACATCAGAAACATCAATGTCAAGACAAACCAAATTCAGTAGAATTCGAACTGAGTCAATTGACAACCCTAACAGCCCCTTTCGAGAGAGGGATTTAACAAGAAAGGATAAGAGTTTCTTGCCAAATCACTCATTTGGGTTGAGTACTTTGGTGAGAAACGGAGACAAAAGTACAAAAAACGGTATCTTTTGAATCATTGAATGGCTCCTTCACCTATGGAGAGATTTGGTGAGAAAGGGCTTCACTTTCTTGTCACAACCTTTCTCACAATCCAAAGGGGCAAGTAAAACTAAAAACCCAAGAAAGAAAGTTCACAGAATTAATACCGCAGATCTTGATGGGTGCCTCAAGGTCTAAGAGATTAGGCTGTTGCAAGAAGATATCTTTGGACTGTAAACAAAGCTGTCTGATCTCTGACTCAGAGAGCTGAACTTGCTTCCCTGGCTTCTCTCTCACTTCAAGCAATCTGTTGATTATACCATCGAGAACCCCAGGGTCCATACCTAGTGATTATCGACTTATGGGGTTGAAAAAAAAATCAAAAATTCTCCAGTTTTCTCTTTATTTATCAAATTTCAAGACTGGAAAGGAACAAAAAGGGCATAAAGTGAAGGGGGTCTGTGGTGGTGTTCGTGGCCTTGTTCTGTGGTAGTGGTGGGTATAAGCATATCTAGAGAGAGAGAGAGAGAGAGAGGGAGAGAGGGCTTTAGAATCAAGACTTTAGCTTGGGGGGTGGGTGGGATGTGGCTTTAGTTTCAAAAAATGGGTTATTTTTTTTCTTGAAAAATTCGTTGTTATCTAATCTGAGACCGGTGAATGAAAAAGCGGGGAGAAATTCCAAAATGAGCGACTCATGTGTGTGTGAAGAATATAATATAAAAGGGTGTAGATATAGAGAGAGAAAGTCAATGGGTTTGGGAGTGAGGTCTTGCAGAGAGAGAGAGAGAGAGAGAGAGAGAGAGAGGCGCACTATGCACGCCCAAAACAATGCCCTTTGAGGAGAACAGAGATGAGCATTTGGAACCACTTTTTTCTTTTTTCTTTCTTTATTCTATTGGTCGGTTTTACTTGGCAGAAAATGCCGGAGAGTGAATTTGGCTGATAGTGAAGTTAGAAAAGAATAAAAGAAAATGAACTGAAAAACAAAGTCAGAAGATTTGGAAAACAAAAATGCCATTGTTCGGACACTGAATACAAATGTGATCGGAATCATTCAATATGTGAGGGCCCTATATATAATATGTGGGAACGACGTGCCAGTTGCAACAAATAGTTTCAGACACATCTGTATTCAGATTTGTGCACAACTTGTCTGTTTCTATAAATTTATTTTTGATCGTCAAAAGTAAGTATTGTGTTAGACTAACACATTAAAAACTGAGTTGCACTCTCCTGACCTGCCGAGATCTTTGTCCTTAGAATTGTTGTATCAATATTAATTAGTATCTTTAGTTGAAGAATAAAAATGAGAATGTTGAAGAAAAGTTTTGATATGAATGCTAATTATATCACTTTAATGTTATTTACGAAACCACTAGAAAGTATATAAATCTGCATGAATTAAGCTTACATCAGGGTTTTTTCACCCAAGAGGACTTAAAGGATATATTTTCACTTGAAAATAAGCATAATATGTTGCTTGTATGCTAGAACTACTATGGCTAGCCAGTGCATAATTAAAACACTTACGTATTTATTTTGTCTATTGATTTTTCTTGAAAATTAAATAACAATCTAATATGATTTGAATTTATTAGGAGATAAAATCAAAATTATTTAGATATAAAGACTAACAGTAAGGCAATGATAGAATCTGATGGAAAGAATATAGAAAAACATAATAATATGAGTGTTGTGACCACAAAGTGATTTCAGGGCTAAAGCCCACTGGAAGTGCCGATTTTGGAGCCCAAATTCATAACCCACCTCTTTAGTGCTGATTTTGGGCTTGCTAAATTCATAGCCCACTTCTTTAGTGGGCTTTTCCTGGCCCGTTGGCTAGTGTACATAAAGAACAGAGCATCGTGTAAAGTAATCATGCTTTTGCAAAATATAAATTAGAATACCAAACAATTAGTTGATTAGGCATTAGCATTAGGGAGGAAAGTACGTTGCGGCCAGGAATAATTCTTCGCGGCCAAGCGTAATTTTTTGTGGCCAAAAGATGGCCGCGAAGAATTGCTCTTGGGCACAAAGTTTATAAAAGCGAGATTACTATGCACGATGGTCTGTTTTTTTTTTACATTGGCTGCAAAGAATTACTCCTGACCGCAAATAATTACTCTTGGCCGCAAAAAATTGATTCTAGACGCGAAGAATTGCTCCTAGCGGCAAAGTTTTGCAAAAGTGTGATTACTATGCACAATGGTTTGTTCTTTTTGTACACTGGCTGCGAAGAATTACTGCTGGCTGCGAAAAATTACTTCTGGCTGCAAATATTTACTCCTGACCGCAAAAAATTACTTCTGGCCGTGAATATTTACACCTAGACGCGAATAATTACTTCTGATTGTGAAGAATTACTTTTGGCCGCAAAGAATTACACTTGACTGCAAAAAATTATTTATGGCCGCATAAAATTACTCATGGCCGCAAAGAATTGCGGCCAGGTGTAATTCTATGCGGCCAAGAGTAATTCTTTGCGGCCAGGCGTAATTCTTCGTGGCCAAGTGTAATTCTATGTGGCCAGGTGTAATTTTTCGCGGTCAGGAGTAATTCTTTGTGGCCAGTTGTAATTCTTTGCGGTAATGAGTAATTCGTCGCGGCCAGGTGTAATTATTCGCGAGCAGGAGTAATTCTTCGTGGCCAGCGTACAAAAAGAACAGACTATCGTGCATAGTAATCACACTTGTACAAAACTTTGCGGCCATGAGCAATTCTTTGTGTCCAGATGTAATTACTCGCGGACAGGAGTAATTCTTTGCAGCCGGTGTACAAAAAGAACAGACCATCGTGCATAGTAATCAAGCCATAAATAATTCTTTATGTTCAGAAGCAATTATTCGCGGCTAAAAATAATTCTTTGTCGTCAAATGTAATTCTTTTGCCCATAACACCTGTGGAAGTGCAGTATACTTATACAGAGCTCAAAAAATGTTGTTAAAGATTTGATGATAAAAAAATCATTTATAACCTGAGGTTGAAGTCCCCAACCCAATGGATTGAGATTGAGATCATTGATTGGATGATGACTCGGAGAATTCCGATTCTCTATGCTTAATGAGTTTCTTTGTCACTGTTCTCTATAAGACAAAATATGCATGTTAATTAAGCGTCACCATGTTTTTTTTTTTTTTTTTTTTCCAATCAGCCAAAGCTAATACGACTAATGTGTGCATGAAATATGATTCACACTCACATTTGCAGCAACACAAATTCTAGCCATAAATTTTCGTCAGCAAAATACCACAAGAAATAGAACAAATAATGGATTTTTACACTTGTTATTGGAAGCAAAATGACGACAACAGAAATGGAGTGAAGCACGAAGGATGGGAGAGAGAGAGAGAGTCTTGGGGGCAAAAAAAAAAGGGGAACTGAGAGTGGACGGTAACTCGTTAGAGCATGTATATGAGATGAGATAAAAAGACTTTTTCTCTAATTTGGAGAGGAAAAGAACAAAAACAAGCATGTACCAGAAGAAGTAAAATAGAAGGTAAAATACATTTGTGAAAAAACCTCTCCACTTTTAGCGATACACTGTTCACATGCAAATCTTTTTTATATTTCTTTCTCTCTCTTCTCCCTCCTTTCTCTCTTTCCTTCTACAGCAATTTGTACTACTCTGTATTTTTTAATATTTAATACTAGATAGAGAGGAAAGTGTAGAGAGGCTGTTGTGGTGTGGATGCAAAAAAGTGTTAGGTAAAATAGAAATTGTACCTTTTGAGTAGGTATTTTACTCAATATTGGTTTACATGCTGTTAGGTATACTGAGTAACTATAGCACAAGTCATTTTACAAAGCCTTTATTGAGGCTTGTAGAGAGGAAATTTTGTATACTCAGCTAGCCAAAATAGCTAAAGGGCATTTTGTTTAATCTGTTGTATATGCTCTAAAATGTTAAATATCTTTGATAATTATTTAGGATTGCTGAGGTTGAAGTCCAAAACTTTATGAAATGGACAAGGGCATTTCAATACTGACCAGTACTGTCAGTTACTTGAAGAAATATATATATTTTTAAAGTAGCTCGGTACTGTTCGGTATTTGAGCTGGAACGAAATTAGAGAGATAAGGTATCGGATTTGGACAATACTGGTACGTACTGGCCGGAATAGTACGTGATTCATAACCTTGGAGGATTCCTCCGACTCCTGGGCTGGAATTCAGCATTTCGTGTGGCTTGCCATCGATCCAACACAGGTTTACATGACCCCTGATGCCTTCTTGCACCCGAATCAACTCTCCACTGCATAAGAGACTGCACTGCAGCCAAGAGCTTTTGGACTGCCCTCACCGTCCCATCTGATCCCCTTTTGCCCGCCTAATTCTATTTGGACACCACCCGATGATTCAGAATTAACTCGCTCTCCTGCTCCATCTACACAGCTCGGATTACACTGGAACGTCCTCTTTCTCCTTTGCACTTGGCGCGTTTGGACGCATGGAAATAACGTCCCTCCACAAACATACCCTGCCTTTGCTCATGAACTCGTCCAGAGGCTTGTAATGGAGGCATTGTTTGTGACTGGAATGGGGAACGGGTGACTGGATTCTCCTCTAAAATCGGTTTGGCCTCCGCTCTGGCGGCAGAAATTAACCTTTGCCCTTTTGGAGGGATTGAAAGTACTCCTTGCCTCTCTCAATAGATTACTAATGGTATTGTTGAAACGGATGCCGTTATCGATCTCCGCAACTTGGCTGACAGCAACCACCACCTTTTTCATGTCATTGACAATTGCAGGTCCCTTCTCCAACAATTGGGAGCACCTCAAGTCAATCAAGCGATGAGAGAATGCAACAAATGCGCAGATCTTTCGGCAAAGAATGCCCAATCACACACCGTTTTGATCTTTTCCATTATGTTTCTATTCCGAATTGTATTAACCTCAAACTTTTGGAGGATAAGAGGGGTGTTCGTTATCCCCGTACTTTGTACTTGTCTGGCAGGCAGGCAGGCAAATATTTCTTAATTTTACAGGAAGCACATAAAAAGAAATAGATGCCACACATGCTTAAGCCATTTGCATTATGGACAGCATTCACCAAATTCACTCTCAACACAGCACCAAGAATGAAATTCATGCATGTTTCAGTTTCCAAAAACAAAATAACAGTTAATACCTATTTCCCCATTGTTTACGGTAAGCAATTGTCATTAGCAAATCCCAACTTTTTAATCTGATACTATGCCAATGGGGCAGCTTTGTCGCTTTGTCCCAGTGGCAAGTCTCAGGTTCGAGTAGATGACATTACAGTCGGCTGCGTTATAATTCAACTACTATGGCAAAGAAAAAAAAAAATCTGATAATGCACTACAGTGAAACACATAAATCACCAAGGAAAAAGCCCTTCTTTATTAGTTTTTCATCACTGAAACAGAGGAAAACTTGGACTAATCAAATACCACTTGATATAAAAAAACCATCCCTGATTTTTGTCTAATAATTCCCTATTCTTATTATTCATTTCTAGGCTTTTTCCTCTCTCTCTCTCTCTCTCTCTCTCTCTCTCTCTCTCTCAATCAAGCACTACAAGCTTTTGATACTCTGCTCCACTTATAGCTTTCAACATCACAGCCTCAGGGCTCAAAATCGCTTCCCCGTCCAAAAACAGAGTCATAAGGTTCTTCGAATACCCGCTCACTAACGCCACGCCCTCTTGTTTGCTAGGCACCGGCGTGGCATCGGAGTTTCTCAAGTTCCAAAACACTATCTCCGGCACCCTTTCGTACCCCTTCTCCTTAAACTTCCTCTGAATCGCTGTATAATCCGTCTCCCAGCTACCGGTATGATGGTACCCCCAGCCATAGTAGTTGTGACTCGAGGATCCCGACGCCTGATCAAACTCCATGTCGCTGAAGACGAAGAGCGTCTTTATCATCTGATCTTCGCTCAGCCTCCCTTCCACCGCGACTTCCAGGATCCTGTCGAAAACCCTTTGGAAATCCGTGTTCGCCCCCCAGTCCATCCTCCTGATAAAACTCGTCTTGGACTGAAGACTGTCGCCTTCGATCGTGTGAAGTTGTGGGTTCGCGCTGAACGTTATCACCTTCCCTTTCCACGGCTCTTCGCTCAGCTCGGATATCAAAAGCCCCAGCGCGACCGAGACTTCCATGGGGATCCCGCTCATGCTCCCCGACACATCGCAAACCGACATGCAGTTCGTTAGCTTGCCTTTCTTCGCCATGTCGTCCACCATTCGCTTCCACTGGAGCTCCGCCACCTCCGAACCGGTCCAGTCGTTCAAGGACTCGATGATCTCGTGGGGAAGCAGCGCTCCGGCCGCGATCGTGCTCTTCCCGCTCTTCACCTTTTCCAAATACTCCACGAATCGCTCCTGGTCGTGCTTGTAGAACAACTTCTTGTAGAGCTTCATCGCGATTGAGGGGACGCGTTTATACGGGAGGTTGTTCCATTTCTTTGCGCATATATACACTTCAGGGATTTCAAGGGCTTTGTGGAGAGGGACGAGTACTTCCCTTCGGAGGCGGTCTCGGACCCTATAAGCGTAGTGAGCCTCTTCGATGTCTTGGTACTCTATGTATTCTTCTCGCGGGAATACTTTCCTGTTCGAGAAGAATAAAGGAATTTATACGAGATTGTCAAACTCGAAAAATCGTATATATGTGATTCTAGAAATGTTTCTACTCAGAAGAAAATGAAAACACTGAGTTAGCTGACCTTGCAACACTCTCGCAAATCAGTGTGGCTTGGTCGAAGGACGAGTCGAGATTTGGACACCATTTCGCCGCAAGGCCTATCTTGCAGAGCTCCCCGGCGCGGTAGGACTCCATGTCGGATTTCAGAAGCTCTGCAAAGAAATCCGACACTCGGTCGTGCAAGAACCGGTATTCCGGATCGCGGTTGTACCTGTTGGTGTAGGAAATCAAAATATATATACTGTTATAACAAGGCTCTAAATTGATCTCATAACAAATGAAGATGACAATCAGGCTTACAATATGTACAATGAAAACATAACACATGACTTATGATGTATTTTACTAATTAAAATAAGTAATTAAATATAATTTATTGAGAGATAATGACATATCTCGTAAAACAGAAAATAAATACTTAAAAAATAAGAATTCTAATAGAACGGAGCCTTAGATTCAATATAGCCATATAGGTATGGTTTACATGACAAATTAGACACATACGTTTTGGAATTTAAACACAAAAAAGAGAAGAAGAGAGACCATTACCTTTCAAAGGCTTTTTTGGCCTTTGCCACCTTCTTCTCTAACCTCAAACCCCTCACTTTCTCCTTATCCTCCGTCGCCTTCCTCTTCTTCCGGCCTACGTTTCGATCCATCACGTCTGCCTTCCGACTCTGCCACTCCATTTTTTCCTTTTTCCGGATCTCGGGTCCTTCGAGTAATCGGTAAAGAATCTCCAACATGTCCTTAAAATACCCAAAATCCGCGATAGCCTTCACGTTGCACGCTAGGGTTTTCGGGTGGTGCTTGTGCAGCCACAACGCCGCCGCGTAAAACCCTTCCTTGTCGGATTTCCCGGTCCCGCGCACGCCCCGTAAGTTGCACACTAGTTTTAGAGACGTCAAGGCGTCGCGATCCCACGCCAATACTAATCTCTTCACCAATTGTTCTTGTGGGGTGTCGGGCACCACGTGGAAGAAGAAGTCGAGGCACGGGTTTCCCGTGGCCAAGTAGGTTGCAGAATTGTTTTCGGTGAAACCCATTGGAGGATTGGTGGTGGTAGTGGTGGTGGTGGGGAGGGTGGGGAGGCGGATCTCCGGTGGTCCGAGGAGTGGTCTGGCCATTGCGGAACTTTTGCTTCTTCTGTGATGGTTTTGGGACGAAATTAGGGTTAGGGTTTGTATTGTGTTACGATCGAGCTTGTATGCATGTGGTTTTGGGAATCCTTGAATGTGTTATTTAAATAGGGAACAATCCGAACTAAACCGACTTTTTAAATAACCGACTTAGGTTATTTTGGTCACAAGATTAATTGCGTTCTGACTAACCTACTGGGCTTTGCATGAAAAGAAACTTGTTATCCCAACTACTCCATAAAAGGCCTAAAATGACATATTATAAGTGCAAAAGCTAAGACAACCACTGCTTAGTGCAGTTGGTATGTCATTTCTCCTCTACGAGGGAGGTCTGGGTTCGACCCCTGCTGGGGCAACACCCTTGGGTCTCAAGCTATGGATAGCTTCTGGACACCGTGTTAATCCTAACACCTTCCACTAACCCCTGCTGATGTATGACGATTGAAAAAAAAAAGAAGTGAAAAAGCTAAAATTATTTTTAGGTGATGGCCAGGACGTGTTTTCATAATTAATACTTGCCAAGGAGATGTTGAGAACATTTGTTAATACTGAAAATGTCCTTGGCAGCTAATAATTATTAAAAACACGTCATTGGCTGTCATTTTCCCTTATTTTTACAATAATCCGGGAATACCGCCACGTGGTACTCCGGACCATTTTACAACCACACATTTTTGTCAGGTCTACCAATAAGTATATGAATTCCACAAGAATATGTGATTATAAAGTGGTCCGGAGTACCACGTGATGGTACTCCCCGGACTATTGAATTGAATAATAAAAAGTGGGTAAAGAGATTTGGTCTATGTTTAATGAAAAATTATTGGATGTTTCTGGGATACGGCCACTTGGTACCAAAGAGTATATCTTTGTGCACCACACACACACTTGTGTGTGTGAAAATTCAAGACTAAGTGTATGGATACAACATAAATTTATAGTGAAGAATGATTTTGGGGCAGCACTGGATAATTACTCCATCAAGACCTTTTGCTACGAATTCGAGAAGATTTTTTTTTTAACTCAAAAAGTCAGTGCCATAAAAACTTGTAGCATCTGCAATTTTAAGAGGAAAAATTCCTAAACCACTAACCCTTTACACAAATATATACACAACACGCTCACATAAGTTATGATTGTTTTGATAGTAGGATTCTGCGAGGTATTGTTTTATAAGTGCATTGACTATGGTTTATAAATAAGAAAAAAGCCAATGGGTGAATTGAGATGACACTTCTTTGATCCTCCGTCTTGAGTTCAAAGCTCGCTATAAGCGAGATAGTGTTGCAGTGGTGGACTAAACGCCACTCGGGGGTTGTTTATCCCACGTCCCCTCCTTTTCTCCTTGATATAGAATAGGGGGAAATTTAAGTGCAGCTTGGACAACACCTTATATCAAGACTTCCAATGAAGAATTGGAAGAAGAAACAAAACAGAACAAAAACAGAGGAAGCAGAGGTCACAAAAAATGCCACAGGGCCTTATAACAGTAGTAATCTATGGCTTGAGTGCAACAGCAGCTTAAAGAGATAGGAAAAGTACTCCTGATCCACCTGTCTTGATAGGAAGGGAAGCACACAAGTTTCCAAAAGTCAGAAAGTCTACGCTCACCGCTCACCTTATACCGCTCTTCCCACCATTCTCAATCTCACAATTCAAAAGTGTTTTGAATGATCTTGGAAGAGTTTTTTTTGAAAATCTGAACTATTGATTGCCGAGACGGATGGTGAAATGTTGAGCGACAAAACCGAGCGGTGGGCGTAGCGCCGCTGTTGAAAAGTCCAAGCATCGTTAGGCTCATCTCTAACAGCTATAATAGTAACACATGGTCTCCAAAAGAAAGTCTTCAACTAGAAAGAAACATCACCCGCATCAACTCCTCAGTCTTGACTCCTGACAGCAGCAGCCCCATACCGAGTGCCGGTCCCGATGTTTGGATTGCCCAAACCCAACTCCAAGTGAGGAATTGCTCAAGACCGAAGGCTTATAGGGCTTAAGCTGAGGCTGGCCCTGCCCATACCACAGATTCGATAGCAACAAGTCATAAAACCAACAAAAACTACATCAAAAAATAGTAGCAGCAGCTTCATACATGCATGACTGATGGTCATCAAATAGCTATCACAAGTGCCTGGTTTCTACCTAGGTACATGATGACAATGAATTCTTGTTGGTATTTTCAAGTAAAATGTTTTAAGCTTCTTTTGCCGTAGAACTTTTTATATTTAACCCCAAGGGAATTGTGGCAGTGGTTAATCAGTTTGTCTCGGTGGGGTTTACTATCTCAAGGTTGTAGGATTGTTTCCACAAGCTAGCATGGTCGATTCTCCTCGACAGCGATTGTCCTTGGAGCCCCTGATCACCGCACGCAAACGAGTGAAAATGGCAGTGAGGGGATTGGAGAGATTTTCTTCCTTTGAATGATTATGGAGTGGTTTTATGTGAGATGATTGAAATGAAAACATTTCTTACAGATTTGCAATCATAGAGCGAAAAATCCATCCTAGCCTGGCCATTGATTCTGATCACATACTTGTTAGTGGCATTTGTTCTCAATTTGGGTTCATAATTTATTGGCACCATATTCCAGCGGAACTAACTCCCTCCTTCTCTCAATTCAAACTCTGACCATGAGAGAGAGAGCGAGAGAGAGGGAGGGCAAATATCTTTTGTTTAACATAACAAATGGCTTTTTTGTTTCTTACTGTTCTTCCCAAATCTCGACATTCAAAATTCAAATAATCCCCACTCGATTGGCACAAATGATAGTCACATTACAATCCTTACTACTTGAAATCATCAAATCAAGCCCTTTTTATTCGATTTTGTCCAAGAAACTCCGCATTTTTAAGATCCGGGTTCAAAAGCCATATGTATGCGCCTACATTTCTAGGCTTTTTTCTTCACACTTTTCCCTCAATCAAGCACCACAAGCTTCTGATACTCCTCTCCACTGATAGCTTGCAACATCACAGCCTCAGGGCTCAAAATCCCTCCCTCCAGAAACAATGTCACGAGATTCTTCGAAAACCCGCTCACCAACGCCACGCCCTTCTGCTTGCTCGCCACCGGCGTGGCAACCGAGTTTCTCAGATTCCAAAACACTATCTGCGGCACCTTCTCGTACCCCTTCTCCTTGTACTTCCTCTCAATCACCATATAATCGGTCTCCCAGTTGTTACTAGTATTAGCCGAGGCCCGACCATAACACGAGCGATAACTATATCTCGAGGACTTCGAGGCCTGATCAAACTCCATGTCGCTGAAAACGAAGACCGTCTTTATCATCTCGTCTTCCCTCAGCTTCCCCTGCACCGCGACTTCCAAGATCCGGTCGAAGACCTTTTGGAAATCCGTGTTCATTCCCCACTCCATCCTCCTGATAAATTCCGTCTTGGATCGAAGACTATCTCCTTTGATCGTGTGAAGTTGTGGCTTGTCGCTGAATGTTATTAGCTTCCCTTTCCACGGCTCTTCGCTCAGCTCGGATATCAAAAGGCCCAGCGCGACCGAGACTTCCATAGGGGTCCCTTCCATGCTCCCCGATACGTCGCAAATCGCCATGCAATTCGTCAACTTGCCTTTCTTCGCCATGTCGTCCACCATTCGCTTCCATTGGAGCTCTGCCACCTCCGGACCGTTCGAGTCGTCCAAGGACTTGATGATCTCGTGGGGAAGTAGTGCTCCGGCCGCGATCGTGCTCTTCCCGCTCTTCACCTTCTCTAAATACTCCTCGAATCGCTCCTTGTCGTGCTTGTAGAAGAACTTCTTGTAGAGCTTCATCGCGACCGAGGGAACGCGATTGTACGGGAGGTTGTTCCATTTCTTTGCGCATATGTAGACTTCCGGGAGTTCTAGAGCTGCGTGGAGAGGGACGAGTACTTCCTTTCGAAGGCGGTAGCGAACCCGATAAGCGTAGTGAGCTTCTGCGATGTCTTGGTACTCTATGTACTCTTCTCGCGGGAATAATTTCCTGTTTGAGAAGAATTAGGAATTTAAATAAAATGTCAAAGTTGAAAATTTATTTATATAAATGCTTCTAGAAATGTTTCTTAAGAAAAATCAATGTTTGAAATTTTGAGAATACCCTCTTGGGGGTGAGTTAACTGACCTTGCAACGCTCTCGCACATGAGTGTAGCTTTGTCGTAGGAGGAGTCGAGAGAGGGGCACCATTTGGCCGCGAGGCTGATTTTGTAGAGGTCCCCGGCATTGTAGAACTCCATGTCGTATCTCAGAAGCTCCGCAAAGAGATCCGACACTCGGTCGTGCAAGAACCGGTAGTCCGGATCGCGGTTATACCTGTTGGTGAAAAATAACAAAATATAATACCATCAAAGAGGAAATAGAATAACACAAAACATCAGAAAATAGTACCACAACAAGTGTGTTAATGAAAACAAGTGCACTAATGAAATGATATTTTTGCCGATTAAAAAAAAAAAAAAAACAAGTACGTTCATGAAAACATAACAAGTGAGTCGATTCATTTTAGCAATGGTGCACATAAAAAGTT
The DNA here is from genome assembly GCA_019656835.1 of Rhododendron ovatum. NCBI lineage: Eukaryota > Viridiplantae > Streptophyta > Magnoliopsida > Ericales > Ericaceae > Rhododendron > Rhododendron ovatum. Next base: position 5,388,438 of record CM033798.1, on the reverse strand, counting down.
TTTGCCCCACACAGTCTTCTCACATATAAATGGAATGCATCCTTGCTAAGTTCATAATATCTGTATTTGATATATGATGGGGTACATAAACTCGAAAATCCCATACCCAAAAATAAAATCCATGTAACTGATCCATAAAATGTTTTTAATTGAACAATTGTGCATATTACAAACATCCAAAAGAAATACGTATTGCAATCGGAACAGAACCAAGATTTTAACCTAGTTCCGATGAACTAACATAGTTATTGGGCAATGCGAGGTGCTGCACGTTGCTTCAACTTGTATTTGAGTCCAAAATGCATGTTACAATAATTGGAAATTAATCAGAGCGATAACTAGGGGTGAACATAGACCCGATTGGTCCGGTTTTATAATAAGCCAAGAATTAAATCACTATCTACAGATTATGAACTTGGAGAACCAAATCAACCCATAAAATTTATAAAACCAAATCAATCCAAACCATTAAAAGGTGGTTCGGTTTCAATTTTGAGCCACAGTTCACTTGAATTGAGATATCATCTCCATAAACTGTTTAAAGTACTTCAAATAGCTAAGTTGAACCAAAACTTATAGTATTAAAACTACCAAAATTAACTAATATCAACCAACTAAATAAAAGAAGAATACAAGTAATTAGTGAATGAATAGGCCATGAAATAGAGTATTGGATTAGGAAATTAGTTACCAAGCAAAAAGGGTGGAAAATCAATTGACTAAGTCCAAGCCGTGTTGAAGTTATATGAATATGCTATCATGTATAGGAATTTAGGGAATTTATCTTGAAAGTGAAAGAATAAGGTGGTGGAATAGAGGATTAGATTAGTTAATTACTAATTTTATTCGGTGTATCTAAACAAAGTATGTCTATATGTATATTATACGGTTCGAATTGGTTTAAAATCAGAACCGTTAGTTTAAATTCACAAATCAAACCATTTAACACAATTTGGTTTGGATTCACGATTTGACACACAAATCAAACCATTTAACACAATTTGTTTTGGATTCACGATTTGACGTTTATTTTGCTCACTCCGTATTAATCATTCAAGTTGTATAGTCGATGGTAAAAGCTTTGTACTACTAAACTTATGGTCAATAAGCCTAAACCGATCCGAAAATCACCAATCCATATCTAAAATAGACAATTACCTTTCAAAGGCTTTTTTGGCCTTCGCCACCGTCTTCCCCAACCTCAAACCCTTCACTTTCTCCCTATCCTCCGTCGCCTTCCTCTTCTTTCGGCCTACGTCTCGATCCATCACTTGTTGCCTCCGACTCTGCCACTCCGATTTTTCCTTTTTCCGGATCTCGGGTCCTTCCAGTAACCGGTAGAGAATCTCCAACATGTCCTTGAAATACCCGAACTCTGCTATAGCCTTCACGTTGCACGCTAGGGTTTTCGGGTGGTGTTTGTGCAACCACAATGCCGCCGTGTAAAACCCTTCCTTGTCGGACTTCCCGGTCCCCCGTACACCACGTAAGTTGCACACGAGTTTCAGGGAAGTTAACACATCGCGGTCCCATGCCGAAAGTAATCTCTGCACCAATTGTTCCGGTGGAGTGTCGGGCACCACGTGAAAGAAGAAGTCGAGGCATGGGTTTCCGGTGGACAAGTAGGTGGCGGAATTGTTTTCGGTGCGACCCATAGGAGGTTTGGGCTGATTGGCGGTGGTAGTGGTGGTGGTGGTGGTGGTGGTGGTGGTGGTTGAGATGGTGAGGGTGGAGAGGCGCATCTCCGGTGGTCCAAGGATGGTGTTGCCATTGTGGAAGTTTTGCTCACAAACTTAGGGTTAGGGTTTGTATTGTGTTACGTGTTTGTATGCATGTGTTTTTGGAATCCTAAAATGTTTATTTATATAGGGAATATCAACCGACTTCTTATAATTTAGTTCTTTGTAACCGACTCAAATATTTTCTTTGAGTCCAAATTAGGGTTAGGGCTTGTGCTGTGTTATTATGGTCACAATTATTTTCGTGAATATTGGGGTTTTTTTTTTTATTGGGGGGGACCAAACCTACTGGGTTGGGCTTAAGGGAAACTTAGGTTTCTTGATGTTAAATAAAAGAGATGAGATATCGATAAATTTATTCGCGGAACCAGTTCACAGAGCAGCGCACTCTCAGTCATCCATTCATGCAATAAAGGGTTTTGATAACTAATACCTGTCAAGGACAATTTCAGCATTAACAAATATTCTTAATTTGTCCTTGATGGGTATTAATTATCAAAACACATCCTGGGCCGTCATTTTACCTACAATTAAATGGCTGGGATTCGTTTTCAATTTTGACCGTCCAAAAATACTTTGGACGTGCGTGATTGACCTCCGTAAAGCATTCTTTACGGAATGGTCCGCAAATAAGATTTTCTGAACCATATAAAGGCGAGAAAAGACAAATAAGAGTGAAAAAGTGGGTTAAATTGTACCATTCAGTCTATCTTTAAAATAAAAAATAAAAAATAAAAAACTGCAAATGCAAAATCAAAGTTGATGATTTATGGCCACAAATCAAGATCTTTCCTTTTGAGTTCGAGAATAGCTGCTTCTTGTTTTTTAAATTTGAATTTGACACCACAGAATTTTTTTTTTTAACTCATAAGTCAGTGCTGTAAAAGTTAGCTACTATTTGCTAACTGGTTTTTTTTTTTCCCTTCCTGCTGTTGTTTGTTAATTGCTTTTGAAAAGACAAAAAAAAGAGAGAAAAGAAAAGAAGAGAGCTTTGAGAGAGAGGTATGTATGTTAAGAATTAGAGAGCAACATTAGTACAAGGGTATTGTGCACACTCGCTTGTGCCAAAAATCAGAAAACCCAAACGAGCTCGGCAAATGTGTCGTTTCAATATGGAGCCTAGCAACAAATTCGGCCTTTAACGACACGAAAGATCAAGTCTTATCCTATCTAGGCCCTTTTTATTCGATTTTGCCTAACTCATTCCACATTCATATTATCCATTTGTAGGAACCTCCACACTTCTCTGATCTCAATCAAGCACTACAAGCTTTTGATACTCTTCTCCGCCAATAGCTTTCTCCATTACAGCCTCAGGGCTCAAAATCCCTCCGCCCTCCAGAAACAGAGTCACGAGATTCTTCGAAAACCCGCTCACCAGCGCCACGCCCTCTTGCTTGCTGGGCACCGGCGTGGCCACAGAGTTTCTCAGATTCCAAAACACTATTCCCGGCACCTTTTCGAACCCCTTCTCCTTATACTTCTTCTGAATCGCCATATAATCGGTCTCCCAGTTATTAGTCGAGGAGGCCCAATGAGATCTCGAGTCCCACGAATATGTCCAGGGACTCGAGGCCTCATCAAACTCCATGTGGCTGAAAACGAAAACCGTCTTTATCATCTGGTCCTCACTTAGCTTCTCCGTCACCGCGACTTCCAAGATCCTGTCGAAAACCTTTTGGAAATCCGAGCTCGCCCCCGCCTCCGTGTTCTTGATGAAATCCGTCTTGTCCCTGAGGCTCTCTCCTTCGATAGCGTGGAGTTGCGGGTTCGAGCTGAATGTCATTAGCTTCCCTTTCCACGGCTCTTCGCTCAGGTCGGATATCAATAGCCCTAGCGCGACCGAGACTTCCATGGGGATCCCTTCCATGCTCCCCGACACAT
>CM033798.1:5268060-5384715 GCA_019656835.1 Rhododendron ovatum | reverse complement strand
CGCAAACCGCCATGCAGTTCGTCAACTTGCCTTTCTTCGCCATGTCGTCCACCATCCGCTTCCACTGGAGATCTGCCACCTCTGGACCGGTGTCGTCGTCCAAGGACTTGATGATCTCGTGGGGAAGTAGCGCTCCGGCTGCGATTGTGCTCTCTCCAATCCTCACTTTCTCTAAATACTCCTCGAATCGCTCCTTGTCGTGCTTGTAGAAAAACTTCTTGTAAAGCTTCATTGTCACCGAGGCGACGCGTTCGTACTGGAGGTTGTTCCATTTCTTTGCGCTTATGTAGACGTCAGGGAGTTCAAGGGCTTTGTGGAGAGGGACGAGTACTTCCTTTCGGAGGCGGTCACGAACCCGATAAGCGTAGTGAGCTTCTGCGATGTCTTGGTACTCTACGTACTCTTCTCGCGGGAATACTTTCCTGTTTGAGAAGAATAAGGAAATTGTGTGAGTTGTTTAAAAAAAATCTGGCGAAATCAAGTGATGAAAACTTTGAGTTTAGCCAACCTTGAGACGCTCTCGCACATGAGTAGAGCTCTATCGTAGGAAGAGTCGAGGGAGGGACACCACTTTGCCGCGAGGCCGATTTTGTCAAGCTCCCCGGCGTGGTAGGACTCCATGTCGGATCTCAGAAGCTCCGCAAATAGATCAGATACGCGGTCGTGCAAGAACCGGTAGTCTGAATCGCGGTTATACCTGTTAGTAAAAAAAAAAAACATAATGTACTATTATTAGAGGAACTAGAAGTAGAAACAAGACACTAAATTGATCTCTTGAACATGACAACATGACAATTGAGCTTACAATATATTTAACATAGATAACACCAATAAGTGATGGCTATTATAAAAAATCTTGTGATCTTATTTTAGATCGATCTTAACTTATTTTGGATCTTATTTACAAATAAGTTTAGGAGAATAACTGAACTTATTTGTCTAAACTTATTACTTATCCTACCCAAACACAATTACAACATTACCAAGTCTAGACTTAAAGTTCAAAATTAAATAAGTTTACGAGATTGACTAAACTTTAAGTTTCAAATTAAGATTATAAGAACGCACCCAAACACAGTTGAAACGTAGCACTTGACTTAGATTCAATAGCCGTGATTTACACAGCAAAATCACACCGTAGACTTGCGGAGAGCATCTGATAATAATTTGACCTCATTAGTATTATTGGACCAACCAAATCTTTATGGTTAGTTTTTGGGTTGTGCTGCAATATGTCTGTTTTTTTATATTTATAAGTTTTTTTCAGAAATAAAGAAAACAAAATTCATAAGAACGTAAGTTTTGAAAAATAAATCCAAAACAAATGACAGTACCTTTCAAAAGCCTTTTTAGCCTTTGCCACCGCCTTCTCCTGCCTCAAAGCCTTCACTTTCTCCTTATCGTCCGTGGCCTTCCTCTTCTTTCGACCGAGGCTCAGATCCATGGCTTCTCCCTTCTGAATCTGCCACTCCATTTTTTCCTTCTCTCGGATCTCGGGTCCTTCGAGCAACCGGTAGAGAATCTCCAACACGTCCTTAAGGTACCCGAACTCTGCTATAGCCTTCACGTTGCACGCTAGGGTTTTCGGGTGGTGCTTGTGCAACCACAGCGCCGCCGCATAAAACCCTTCCTTGTCGGACTTCCCGGTCCCGCGCACGCCCCGCAAGTTGCACACGAGCTTTAGGGACGTTAGCGCGTCGTGGTCCCACGCCGAGAGCAGTCGCTCCGCCAACTGTTCCGGCGAGGTGTCGGGCACCGCGTGCAGGAAGAAGTCGAGGCACGGGTTCCCGGTTGACAAGTAGGTGGCGGAATTGTTTTCGGTGAAACCCATCGGAGGATTGGCAGTGGTACCTGTGGCGGCGGTGGTGGTGGTGGGGAGGCGGATCTCCGGTGGTCCGAGGAGTGCGTTTGCCATTGTGGAAGTTTTGCTTCTTCTGTGATCGATGGTTTGATTGGTTTGGTAGGAAATTAACTAGGGCTAGGGTTCGTATTGTGTTTCTGGAACCCTAGAATGTGTTATTTAAATAGGGAATTTGACCGACTTTTTAATAACCGACTCAACTAGGTTATTATGGTCACAAACAGCTTCGTGAATAGTTGGTTTTCTGTTGGGAGGATTAACCTACTTTGGCCTATGTACCATTCGAGGCGTTCGTTGAATAATCTCATGATCTAAATTTCAGTAGAAAAATAAAAATTATATGCAAAAGTGTCGATATCAAAGTTAACTAGCGTCAGCCCGGAGTATGAACAATAATTGAAAGTAAAAGTAAAAATAAAAAAATTGGAAGAAAGCATTTTTTTTTTACCGCTTCATATGTTTTTATTTTTTTTATTTTTGATCGGCACCGCTTCATATGTTAATAGAGATAGATAAGTAAATAAATTTGACTGACCCCTTACTAATAGACCAAATTTTAAGTTATCCTATTAATTAAAGAAATTGATTTTCACGCTCTTTTTTTTTATGTAAGCGACTTCACGTTAAAAGTGGAGCGTTTGCATCAAAAAAAGGGAGCGCGAATATTGATTCCATTAATTAATTGGATCAATTGAATTTTAAAATAGTTAAAACATCAATACATTTACAATTATTAGATTATGCCACATGTCGCACTCGCTAAAACATCCCCTGCCGTACTATACAGTATAGGTTATCCAACGATTTATGACCCCACAAGAAGGAAAAGCATTTTTTTGGGTAAGTTAATTTTCATTAAGAAAAAAAAAAGCCCACCAAACCGAACCAAAGGGCATTAAGGGAAACTTATTTGGTGCTCTGGTATGGCTGCCTTATTTGGGCGCCACGTGACATTGCATCAAACCACTTTCTCTTACTCCACATCAAAGACCTTTCACTCCTTGGTCTCCTCAACCTTCTTAGTTAGTCTTGTGTTAGGTTGGGAGTTTTTTCTTTTCGCATAACCACTTAGTCCTGTTTCGCTTAAATTCTTAATTTTCAAGTATTTATTTTTTATTTGAAAAAATTTTAAAATGACACATAAATTTTACACTAAATGTCACAGAGACATTTGAACTTAAGTTTATTTCAATTAAACACATGTACTAACAAAATCTCTAAATTTAGACACCTGAATTTAAGTTTATTTCAATTAAATACTTGTACTAACAAAATCTCCAAATTTAGACCCCCGCCGTTATGCTCTGTCCCAAAAATTGCTAACATGGCATCTCCAACCCGTTTAAGTTGCCTCATTGCACATGTTTCTAATAAGGGACGATGCACCTAAGCGAAACCCATAGGCAGACTTCAGATCTAGGGTTGAAGTGAGGGAGATGGTGGAACAATAGGCAGACTTCTGGAGAGAGAAATGGAGAGAAATCAATTAGGTTAAGGTCATTTTTCCTCCAAACCATGTTTTTTTGCCTAAACTCAGTTCTTCTTTCTGCTCGGCATACTTTTAATGATGGGTTTCGCTTGAGTGTATCGTCCCCTGTTGAAAACACGTACAATAGGGCAACTTAAACGGTTGGAGATGACATCAGCACTTTTTGGGACAGAGTATAACGGCGGAGGTCTAAATTTGAGAATTTTGTTAGTACAGGTGTTTAATTGAAATAAATTTAAGTTCAGGTGTCTAAATTTAGGGATTTTATTAGTACATGTGTTTAATTGAAATAAATTTAAGTTCAGGTGTCTCTGTGACATTTGGTACAAAGTTCATGTGCCATTTTAAAATTTTCCCTTTTTATTTTCTAGACAAGTCCTACTCTCATAATACATCAACTTTAATTCAAATATAAAATTTTAAAATAAGTTTAGTTAGTCGAATACACTTTGAACACATTTGGTTTGTCGGAATGATTTTGAAAACGAATAGACTAATATTCAATCCTCAGCCTTTCTCAATGCAATGACTCTGTAATGTAGGGGTGCTCTACATAGCTATAGTGTGCCGCGATCCGAGTCATTACCGAGATGAAATTTAGACTATTAATTGCGGCGACGGACGTTACAAATCGTGTTGTACAACCATGTGGTGTACCCTGCATTGATATAGAGTCCTTGGTTTTACATTCTTTTAATAACGAAGTTATAGTGGAATCGTATTTTTTTTCCGGTAAACATAATAATAGAGCAATGATTTTGGCACTTTAGCTTTTGATAACCACATTCTTCTAGTATTTGTCATCTAGTGTTCTTTCCATGTGTATTTTAAACACTAACGGACAAATATTAAAGTGCGGTTAAAAAAAAATAAAGTGCCAAAATTAAAACGAGGTACAGAAAAGGAAAATGGGAACAGATCAACCAAGGAGAAAACCGAAAGTGGATTATCCATAACATTTTCGAAACCAAAAAAAAATATTGAACCCAAAAACAGGGAGGATTCATAAAAATGATTCAGCTACTAAACGGTGCCCAAAGCCTAGGCACACCAAAACACTAAACCATTACAGAGGATCCAAAATTAGCATTCCATATATAGGCAGGCCATAATTCAGTAGACACCACCAATCTTCCAAATCAGCAGGTGGAAAACTGGACTCTTGTGAAGATTGAGGTAGCGAAAAAATATAACCAAATTCCTTCCCCAAAGAGCAGCAAAGTCTGTGGAGAATCCCATTTGGACTGAGAGAAATACCATACCAGAGCAGCACCAACAAGAAAATGAGAAGACTTCAAGAGCAGAGAGAACCCCACCTCATAAATCAGCCAAAGATCATCACATGATCACAAGAGGCCCTGACATGGAATGGTACTTTCCACCTAACATTGCTAAATAAATTCATGCAAGCAGTACATGTTCCCCCAACTAGCATTACTAAAAGTATTTTTTCTGATAACCGGGTGTCGGGCCTAACTTACTCGTACTTCGACTAATACCGATGGGATTGGTAAAACTTGGAGTAATAACTGCTACTTGAAATTCTTGATTTCTACAAGTTCTATTACACATACTCTCTCTCTCACTCTCTGTCCGTTCATGCCTTAATCAATCACCGCAAGCTTCTGATATTCTTCACCACTAATAGCTTGTAACATCACAGCCTCAGGGCTCAAAATCCCTCCCCCTTCCAAAAACAAAGTCACAAGATTCTTCGAGAACCCGCTTACTAGCGCCACGCCCTTCTGTTTGCTAGGCACCGGGGTGGCAACAGAGTTTCTCAAGTTCCAAAACACTATTTCCGGCACCTTTTCGTACCCCTTCTCCTTATACTTCCTCTCAATCACCGTATAATCGGTCTCCCAGTTCTTAGTCGAGGCCCGACCATACCCCGAGCCATTATAAGTCCTCGAGGCCTGATCGAACTCCATGTCGCTGAAAACGAAAAGCGTCTTTATCATCTCATCTTCGCTTAGTTTCCCCTTCACCGCAACTTCCAAGATCCTGTCGAAAACCTTTTGAAAATCCGTGTTCACCCCCCAGTCCATATCCCGGATAAACTCCGTCTTGGATTGAAGACTGTCGCCTTTGATCTTGTGAAGTTGTGGGTTCGCGCTGAATGTTATCAGCTTCCCTCTCCACGGCTTTTCACTTAGTTCGGATATCAATAGACCTAAGGCGACCGAGACTTCCATAGGGATCCCTTGCATGCTCCCCGATACGTCGCAAATAGCCATGCAATTCGTCAACTTGCCTTTCTTCGCCATGTCGTCCACCATCCGCTTCCATTGGAGCTCCGCCACCTCTGGACCGGTCTCGTCGTCCAAGGACTTGATGATCTCGTGGGGAAGCAGTGCCCCGGCCGCGATTGTGCTCTTCCCGCTCTTCACATTTTCTAAATACTCCTCGAATCGCTCCTTGTCGTGCTTGTAGAACAACTTCTTGTAGAGCTTCATCGCGACCGAGGGGACGCGTTTGTACGGGAGGTACTTCCATTTGCTTGCGCATATGTAGACTTCCGGTATTTCCAGGGCCTTGTGGAGAGGGACAAGTACTTCCCTTCGGAGGCGGTTTCGTACCTTAAAAGCATAGTGAGCTTCTTCGATGTCTTGGTACTCTATGCACTCTTCTCGCGGGAATACTTTCCTCGCAACACTCTCGCACATCAGTGTGGCTCGGTCGTAGGAGGAGTCGAGAGAGGGACACCATTTCGCCGCGAGGCTGATTTTGCAAAGCTCCCCGGCATTGTAAGACTCCATGTCGGATCTCAGAAGCTCGGAAAAAAGATCCGATATGCGGTCATGCAAGAGCCGGTAGTCTGGATCGCGGTTATACCTGTTGGTGAAAGAAAAAAAAAACCCAAAATATTCTGCTATTAGAGGAACAGTACAAACAATGCGCAGATTTGATCTTGTGAACAAGGAGATCCACCGGTGGTGAAAACAATGGATTTTCCACCACTATCATTTTGGGCCCCATAGCACGTTAATTGCCGATCTAAATCATTCATCTTGTAGGGCCCGTACAGTAGTATTCTCATTAAAAAAGTTAGTTTCATTGGATATTGATAGGTACATCAAAATTTAAATTTTGGTTTGTAAAACGAATGATCATGAACAATTTAACTTGACAAGATCGGACCGTGTAGTTTATAAACTAAAATTCAACTTTTGATTGATCTATCGATATTCAATCAAATTAATTTTTTGCGTGAATATATTACATTATGAACCCTACAATATGAACGGTTCGGAGTATACGGCGGTGGAAAACCCATTCTTTCAACCGATGGAAATAATTTAATCCTACAAAGACAGTTAAAACATAACATGGGACTAGATTAATTTAGCTATGGTTCACATGACAAAATTGTGACTTAGATTAATCTAGCTATGGTTCACATGACAAATTGTGACTTCGATTAATTTAGCTATGGTTGATCACATGACAAAATTATACTATTCCAGGTGTGGAGCGAGGATATTTAGTTGGGTCAAACATGTATGACGCAGGAGAAATTTTTGGGTGTCAATTGGGCACCGCCGCAGCGCTCATTCGAGCCATCCAAACGTGTTTTAGACAGCTAAGATCTGAGCACTTTCTCTCCTCCTTTCCTCTTATCAGATTTGGGCTCGGATGCGCTGTTGGCTGACGGATACCACATATACAATACCCTATTTGCATCCAAAAATTCCCCTGGTAGAGAGCTGATGTGCTTTTCTTTTGGTAAAATTTCAATACATGTGAGGTCAAATATGTAAAATATCAGAACAAATAAACAAGGACAAAAGTTTTGCAAAGTAAATCCAAAATAATTAACGGACATCCAATACCTTTCAAAAGCCTTTTTGGCCCTTGCCACCGTCCTCTCCAACCTCAAACCCTGCACTGTCTCCTTATCCTCCGTCGCCTTCCTCTTCTTCCGACCCGGGTTCCGATCCATCACTTCTCCCTTCTTGCCCTGCCACTTGGATTTCGCCTTCTTCCTGATCTCCGGTCCTTCAAGCAACCGGTAAAGAATCTCCAACATGTCCTTGAAGTACCCGAACTCCGCTATGGCCTTCACGTTGCACGCTAGGGTTTTCGGGTGGTGCTTGTGCAACCACAACGCCGCCACGTAAAATCCATCCTTGTCGGATTTCCCAGTCCCGCGCACGCCCCGTAGGTTGCACACTAGTTTTAGAGACGTCAAGGCCTCGTGGTCCCACGCCTTAAGCAATCTCTCCACCAATTGTTCCGGTGGGGTGTCGGGCACCACGTGGAAGAAGAAGTCGAGGCACGGGTTTCCCGTGGCCAAGTAGGTGGCGGAATTGTTTTCTGTGAAACCCATCGGAGGAGTGGCGGTGGTAGCGGTTGTGGTGGTGATAATGGGGAGGCGGATCTCCGGTGGTCCGAGGAGCGGTGTTGCCATTGTTGTAGATTTTCTTTTTCTTTTTCTTCTGTGATGGTTTGATGGGTTTGGTGCAAAATTAGGGTTAGGGTTTGTATATGTTAGTACGAGTTTGTATACATGTGTTTTTGGAACCCTAGAATGTGTTAGTTAAATAGGGAACACAACCGACTCATCAATGTTATTATGGTCACAAATTCTCACGTGAATGGTTTTATTTATGAACCCTGCTATTGGTATCGACCAAAAGCCGATGGGCACACGGGACCCTCTCCAGGTCCCGAACGGATGATCATTTTGTTTAATTATTTTTTAAAAAAAAACGAGTCGACTTGTAAAAGTTAGCTCAATCCTAAGTGCTCAATCTAATTTTTCATTTTTTTTACTCGGATTTTGAATTGGGCCCACTAGGTTTTTTTTTTAAATTTATTAAACGGCTTGGATCATCGGACTGAAAATAAGAGTGAGCCTTACATGTCCGTCGATACCCATCAATATGTGGGTGGTCGGTCCCTTTAGCTGTACTGTTTATTTAATCGGGGACTAACCTATTGGGCTGCTGATGAAAAAAAAAAAAACCTATTGGGCTGGGCTGAGGGAAAACTTGGGTTTATTGATGTTATTGTCATTTTCCCATCAATTACTGAGTAAAATGAAAGTCCGAAAAAGACATATAAAAAAAGAAAAAGAAAAAGTGGGTTCATAATTTATTTTTATGGCCATGGATTCAGTCTAGATCTTTTTAACTGCAGTAGGGCCATGGTTTGAGTCTAAAAATAAAAAAATCTCTGCCGAAGTGCCAATTGAAAATCAAAGTTGACGATTCATCTAAATTTATGGCCCCAAATTTAGGGGTACCGCCACATGATGCCTCAATACCTTTTTCCCTCACAAATTTTTGCGAGGGTTCTTATTGTTAGTGTTGGGTCCCGCATATGAGGTGGGAGAAAAGAGTTGGAGCCCCGCAATATAGTGTGCCTCAAGACCACCGGATAATTTTTCCACGTCTAGATCTTTCACTTTGAATTCTAGATAACGTTTTCGGTTTGTTTTGAATTGACACCATGGAATTTTCTCGCATAAAACTTGTAGAGAAATACTTATTTACGGAGATGCTGCAAGTTTACAGCACCAACCAATCGCAACCATCTGGACGGTCCAAATTTTAATAAAATTTTTCCGAGGAAACTCTTCCAACTCTTTTCCAGAAAAGTTTCATTAACATCCTGACCGTCTAAAAAACTTTTAGATAGTCACGAATGAGTATTATAAACACTTATTTACAGCACCTCCAAAAATAAGATTTTATCTAACATCCACAATCTTGATTGTAGGTTTCGCCCATGTACTATTGTTTTTGAGAAATCCTACGTGTACCGACCAAAATGTAGGGAAACCGTACCGACCGCCGCGCGCGGCCGTCTCCGGCCACCGGACGGCCGATCCGAGCCGTCCAAAAAAAATTTTAAAAAAAACCGAGGGGCCCTGCGCGGGAATCAACGGCATCCGAGGTGTGTAAGGTGCTTGATCCGAGCACCCTTTTTTCAGATCAAGCACCTTACACACCTCGGATGCCGTTGATTCCCCCTACGGGCCCCTCGGTTTTTTTTTTTTAAATTTTTGGACGGCTCGGATCGGCCGTCCGGTGGCCGGAGACGGCCGCGCGCGGCGGTCGGTATGGTTTCCCTAAGGAAACCGTCGGTGCAGCTAGCACTACTCATTGTTTTTAGTGCATTAATTACCGCTAACAAAAAAGTGCCCGTTATGAATGTTGCAAAAAAGTTAACAAACAATGCAATGGAGTATGATTAATTTCACTCTATTGGATCAATATGGATGAGATTAATAATACTACACCCACAATGTATTGTTTATTAACTTTGTTTCAAACATTATATAGAGTTACGGGAATACATTTGGGGAAATGACTTTGCCACTCATTTTTTTGTTAACGTCACTTCCCTGCAAGTTGTATTTTTGGTGTAGAAATACACTTGCAGGGGAGTGACGTTAACCAAAAAAGGAATGACAAAATTAGCGGCCTATATTTGATGCATATAACAACTCTTTGTTTTATGTAAGATCGATAGTATTATTTTTTTAGAATTACCCAAGAGTCCAAAAAAAAGAATAAAGGTGTATGCCTTGTAGGACATCAAGTAGTTATCACAAGGGCGGTGCAGTTTTAGAAAGAGTTGTGCTATATGTACCGACTATGGGGGAGAGAAAATATACCGATGGCCACCGGACGGCCGTCTCCAGCCACCGGACGGCTGATCCGAGCCGTCCAAAAATTTTAAAAAATAAAACCGAGTGGGCCTACGCGAGAATCAATGGCATCCGAGGTGTGTAGGGTACTTGATCCGAGCACCCCTTTTCGTGTATATACACGTATATACAAATATACACGAAAAAGGGGTACTCGGATCAAGTACCCTACACATCTCGGATGCCATTGATTCTCGTGGAGGCCCACTCGGTTTTATTTTTTAAAATTTTTGGACGGCTCGGATCGGCCGTCCGGTGGCCGGAGACGGCCGTCCGGTGGCCGTCGGTACATTTTCCCTATGGTACCTGTCGGTACCAATAGGATTTCTGTTTTAGAAATGTTTCAAAGCATATTAGGATATAGTGACAAATACAGCTTCAAGAAGGCATCAGAGATTTTTATGTGACGGTCGGGAGAATTCGGGACGGCCTATGTAGCTTGACCAAAAAATTCGGCCTTATTAATGGCAAGCCATCAACATTGAGACTAGGAGATTCACAAAAAAAATTCTTTCTTGTGGCCTCCAGCCCTAAGAAGCAAACCCTAATCAATTATACGTGTGGTAAGCAAATCCACCAACGTACTAGATTAATCCTTGGGGCTGGCATCACAGATCTTGATTCGTGTATCAGGAGTACTGTTCACCCATATACACACCCACACACACTAGAGTGTGCAGTGTGTGTGGGTGTGTATTTTTTTTTACAACATATTCTATTCATTTCATAATAATGTCCGAAAGCAATACAGATTTCATCAAAAAATACAAGAATGAGCCAAAACTATGCAGACTTCGACACAGACACCCCCTGCAAAAGCAAGATCGGCAAAATCGCCAAATGAGAACCAATCAAGGCCTAGATAGTAGAGAATCCAAACAGACCGGACCCCAACTCAAACTCGATAAGCGCATATGAAATCTGGACAGCGAGAGCCGTTCACCGAAGCAGAAGTCAGTAGCAGACCCCCCATCACCAACAACAGCACTCGGACAAACCTCAACAATCACAAACAACCCCAACCTCGAACGATCCTCAATAGGCGCCGGATTATTTGCCCACCTCCTCTTCCATACCAGATTTGGGGAAGCCAACTGGTACCAAACCAGACTGATTTGGGAAAAATCCAGATCAGTCGGTAGAAACCAAGCCAAACGGCCGGAAAAAAAAAAAAAAAAAAAAAAAAGACAAAGAAAGAAAACAAAACCTCAACTCGCCCCCCCCCCCCCCCCCCCCCCCCCCCCGTTTTTTGCAACCCACCACTTACGCCCTTTGAACTGTCAGCCCCGCCACCAGATCTTGAGGCTGAGGAGGAGCCCAGACCAAACCAGACTCACAGGCCGCCGGCCGGAGCCAGGAAGCGAACTTAACAACACTCGAACCAAAACCAAAATCGGAGGAAAGTTTGAAAACAAACTTAGAGAAGAGAGTGGGGGAGAAAGATGGAGAGGGGGGGGGAAGGGAGGTGGAGCTCCGGGGGGAGGAGAGAGAGAGGCGGCGGCCTCCTCTAAACTGTCAGCCCCGCCACCAGATCTTGAGGTTGTAGGCGTGTATTTGGGTGTGTGTTTGGGGGTGGTTTTAGAATAATTGTTTTAAAAGGAGTACTGCTTTCTGTGCAATTGGACTTCACTTTCTGAAGAAGTTGTACATCCCATTCCCTACATATACATGGGGGCCTGGGGCCATGGCATTCAACCCTTAATTATGAGATTTTGATATCCATACTATATACGAACTGTAGTGGCATAGTTCAGTTGACCGCCCTTAGATACTTTCTCTCACTCACCGACACACGAAACACATGAAGAGTTTTTGAGTAATGAGAAGAGCCTTGTTTATATCTAGACTCCGTCCCGTTAAGATTTTTATTTTTTATTTTACGAGACAAGTTATTCTCTCATTATACATCACATTTAATTCAACACACCCTCAGTACTACTTCTCATATTTTTAATTTATTCATCCGAACACATGACATTTTCGTTTCTTATTCTTTTCTTTTCTCACTAGATCTCAGCATTTAATTATTCCTGATTGGCTCAATGGTAGTCGCCTAACGGTATATCATGACCTCATGGGTTTCAAGAAGCTTTTTAGTTTGGGGTCCGACTTTCACTCGCATGCTATCAACTTTTGCGTTGGGATAGTCAATACAGACATTTGCCCCGACTTTTATTGGCCATTCCTAGTGGATCAATCAGCCTGTTGCCGAATACGAAATCACTTAATAAAAAGAAGAACAAAATGCAAAACTGCTGTTCAAAAGGGAACTTCGCAATCAGAATAACTTGTCCCTGATCATCACTCTACTAATTCTTTCTAGATAGACTCTTGGCCACATTGATAAAAAACTGAAAACAGAGTCAACTTCTCCATTACATCATGGGCCAATTACATCAGTACCACGCTTGTCTTTTGCCATTTACACACCTGGCCAAACCTAAAACCTCTCAAAGGCACCCCGTGGTGTCCGAGCAGCGCATCCGGGCTGTATACTTTGGTTTTGGATGGCTCGGATTTGGAGAGAGAAAGAGGAGAGATAGTGTTTTAATTTAGTTCGTCAAACACACTTTTGAACGGCCCGAATGAACTACTCAGACATCACGTGGGCACGGCCATGTGCTACCACTTAGCACCCAACAATTTCTCCTTAAAGGCTTCCCTATATGGTGGAAAAACTTTTGACAAACCAAAGCTCCATTCTAGTCCGCACATTCTTGACTTAACAAAATTTACAATCAGTACCATAAAAAAGCATGCATCATCAATCTTATCCTTACACATTACAACAATTTACCAAAATTCTGGAAAATAAGAGAGAGAGAGAGAGAGAGAGAGAGAGAGAGAGAGAGAGAGGATTAATGAGAAAACTTTTGCGGGTATTTGAACTCTTTGAGGCCTAGAAGATGGGATAAATATGAATTTCATTGTCTCCTATTCCTTTTCTCTTGATCACTTTCAAGAAGCTCCTCCAACAACTTATCATCCAAGTACTCAAACTCAAACACTTGCCTCCCATGCTGGTCGCTTCTCTCTGCTCTGTTCTCTCTCCTCGCGTGCATCGACGACGACGACGGAGATGATGAAGACAAAGCACTAGAGGAGGAGGAGGAGGAGGCGGTAGCACCACCTTGCGAATTCGGGTACTCCTCCGGGAAGTTGAGGATGGCCAGCTGACCCCTCATGGCGTAAGCGGCCCGGTCGTAGGCCCGGGCCGCCTCCTCGGCCGTGTTAAACGTCCCGAGCCACACCCGTGCCCCGTGCCTGGCGGAGTCCCGTATCTCCGCCGCGAACTTCCCCCACGGCCGCCTCCGGACGCCCCTGTACTTCACCTGGTCTCCCCCTTCCCTCTCGTCCCGCGCATTGCCACCCTCCATCAATTAATATAAGCTCTTTGGCTAAAACATTGTGTGGATCGCAAGTGATTTTATACGGGTGGAAAAAGGGCACCTGGGTTTGGCCAAAAAAGGAAGGGCTCGCGGGCCGCCACGTGGAAAATCATGTGGGTAAGAATTTCGCAGCGTGTTGAAGAACCTTCGATGGAGACCTGGGTTTGCGTCCAGTGCACCTGGATGGTCAAAGTGGTGGCTTTGGAAACTCATGACCTTCTCTTTATGCGTGTGACTGAATGAAAGAAAGGGGGTTTGTTTCTGGAGAAAATTTTATCTTGGTCAGAAAAGGTTTCAATGTCACAAATCACACGTGCAGGACTTTGGCATATCTTCTTGTGCGTGTATCTCATAGAAAATGTTATCCACTTCGGGACCGAGCTAATTTGAACGCGGTTCGGATTTTTTTTCTATAGCTTCTACCAAAGTCCTTTTCACACAGACGTATGCGTGATGTGGCCTCAAAAGTTGTCAGCTGGCGAGAAAAATCGAAACCAAATTTCAGTGAAAAACTCCCAATTCTCGTGCCAATTAATACCGCCAGGAAAAATAGTAGTGTGTTCATTTTTCAGTGAAAAACCCAATTTCCACTGTGACAAATAAGTCAAAATGGTTTATTTTTTGTCTTTATTCAAATTATTTTCGTATCACTTGGTTTATTGGCATTTTTTTGAGGATTATTGCATCCTCACAACAAGAAGAATCTAAAAAGTAAAAAATTTTGACCGAAATTCAATTTTTTTTGAATAAAGGCGAAAGTAAATCAATAAGCCAATTTTTTCGTCTTTATTCAAAAAAAATTTAGATTTCGGTCAAAAATTTTTATTTTTTAGATTACTCTTGTCGTGAGGATGCAATAATCCCCCAAAAAATGACAATAAGCCAAGTGATACGAAAAAAATTTGAATAAAGACAAAAAATAAGCCACTGTGGCTTATTTGTCCGAACGGGGCCTAAGTAATAAGCTGTTGACAATAATTTTTTTGGTTTTGTCTTTATTTAAAAAAAATTCGCATATGTTAGTTTTGCGCTAAAATTTTACTCCCTCCGTCCCTTATTTAGAGTCCAGTATTTCATTTTGGGTTGTCCCTTAATAAACGTCTTTTTTGTAAAGTTAGTGGGTAAAAGTTGGTGAATTGTCTATTTTGTTCCTAAAAGTAGATTTTATTTTGAAAAGTTAGTGAGTAAGAGTGCAATGATGATGGGTAAGTAGGAAAAATAGAGGAAAAAGTTGATGTGAAAGGTATAATGATGATGTCTTTTTAATAAATTAGAATTACGAAACAAGACACTTAAAAAGGGGACAGAGGGAGTATATAGTATGGATTGTTCTCGATGAGATGAATCGGAAAAGTAAAAAATTATGACTTTTATACAAATATTTTGTGAAATATTCAAGAAAAAGACCGAAAATTTGATTTTTTTTATTTTCTTGAATATTTCCCAAAATACTTGTGTAAACATCATAATCTTTTACTTCTTCAATTCTTTTCGTCGAGACTAACCAATAATATATAAAATTTGGCGCAAAACTAGCATACACAAAAAAAAATTGAATAAAAACAAAAATAAAAAATTATTATCAACAACTTATTACTGAGTGAAAACGCCTGATCATCACATTAGCTAAGGGTGATGTTTGGTTCGTGGGACAGGATTTTGAAAAGGAGTAGACCCCAGCCTTTGAATACAAAATGACTTTTCCTCTAATTTGGAGACGGTAATTCCCAACTATAAATATTCCATTAGATGTTCGTTTCAATATCTTCTTCTAGTAATATTAGTTGGGGGCGCATCTACTTTATATGAATTTTTTATTTTAATAGCATCTTCAATCCATTTCTAAAATTTTAAAATGGAAAATTGGTGTGGTATATTAGAGGGAGATTTTGTAATTTATTTCTAACTTTTGCACTTTATGAGAGAATGTAGGAGGGACCCATCGTACTTTTTAGATGCTTGGGTCTCCAAATTACCTTTGATTCTCCGAATATGGAGACCATTTTTCCATTTTGGAGACAAAATCTCTACAAGTACAATAGGTCCCCTCGTAGATTTCTTTCATAAAGTGTAAAAAGTGCGAATAAATTATAAAATCTCCATCCAATATATCACATCTATTCTCCATTTTAGAGTTTTAGAGATGAGTGGGAGATGCGTAGCAATGTTAGGTAGAAAGTACTTCTATTCCACTCTATTTTCGTTAGCATCGAACGGATGCCAAACATTATACAACTTTGAAATTACTGGAGGGTTTGTCTAGTTGTTAATTTTAAGTCAGGGTCCTCGAAGTAGTCTAAAAATACGCGTAAACTAACCCAGATATTCGGTTATTAGCAAAAACTTCCCATCAATCAGATGCTCCCTTAGAGCTTGTACATAGGACTGACAAACGGGCCGGTGCGGGTTTTGATGTACCCCTATCCCATCAATCAGATGCTTCCTTAGAGCTTGTACATAGGAATGACAAACGGGCCGGGGCGGGTTTTGATGTACCCCTATCCTGACCTGAAAATTGCCGAACTCCCCCGACCCCATTCTGAAACCCGACTGGGTAATGAAAATTTCCCCCGTACCCGCCCCTGTTGGCTAATCGATTTACCCTCCCCGCCCTGCCCTGCCCTTTTTTTTTTTTTTTCCCAATTCTCAATCAGAATAAAAAAAAAATTGCAACTCTTCTGATCTTTTTCTCGGCTGTGTAATTTTTTTTTAAATTTAGGCCCATCCCTGAGCCTAAAGCAAATTGTAATGTTGAATTAGCCCAAAAAATGAACTTAAAATGTATAATGAATCCATTCCTATTTTATTACTATGGATAAAAATGTAAGGGCATGTAACTAAATATATATATAAATATAAGATTGGGGCGGGTAGTTCGGGGTGGGTTTAAGGGTGGGGTACAGTCACCCTGAACTCTACCCGAACCCGATCGGGTTTTGAAATTTTGACCCCAACCCTATACCCTTTCATATGGTGGAAAACCCGCCCCCATTCGGGGCAGGGCGGGTCCGATTGCCAAGCCTATTTGTACGCCCCCCATAATTTGGGGGTGTTTCCAATAAGCATAACAAGTTGTGGATCACAACTTTTTGATTTTGTTCTTATTCATTTTTTTTTTTTTTGCATTTGTTAGTTTAGTGCCAATTTTTTATGTATTACTAATTTGTCTCGACGAAAGGAATCTAAAGATATCCAAGAAAAAAACCAAAAAACTAATGCCTTATTCTCTTTGCTTTTCAAAAAGCATTTTTCAAAAAATACCCCATAGATTCCCCTTACTTTCAACATTTCTCTATCTCTCTCCACTTTTTACTCCTATTATTTTTCAAAAAAAATTTCAAATCCAAACACAACATTATACTTTCTAAGCTTTTTATTGAATCACAAGCTTGTTAATTGGTTAAAGGTAAAGCTATAACTGAATCTAGCTCAAGTGGTCAGCTTTTTAGACCCTATAAAGTGGTTAGTCGTCAATTCTTACCAAGAGCAAAGATTGATTATTTTTTTCCATAGATAAGAGTTATTTTTGTCGTTACTCGTTCGCTTAATGGGCTATCGTTTGGGCTTATGTCCTACCTGACGTAATTCAATTTATTTGTATTCTTATACCGCTAAGGATAAAAAGGTATGGTAAAATAACTTAGCTTCGAATAATTCACACACACATCGGGATTTTACTTTTGATGAAAACATATTCAAAGTTTTACTAAGATTTTCACCTATATATGCATGCATTAGTGTGGGTCCCCATCTACATATTTGTACTAATTGAAATGGGCCCTTCCTAAGATTAGCAAATCTGATTTTATTCGTCTTGTTACGTAAGCCTAAGAAAATCTTCCTACGTACGGAGTAATTGCTAATACTACTAGTTTAGTGGAATGAAAAGCATCTGATTACCCTAATCTACCCCACTAATGGAAGGAGAATCATGGTAAATTAAGGAATAATTAAAAAAAACTTGGATCTGAGAGATTGCGTTTTTTAGCCGCATCAACGACGATGATGTAACTTGGGATAACATTCATTGAACGGGCGACTAGAAATGGGTAATGGTTACCCATATACAATGCAACAACAGACGTCAAGGATGGAGAAGTAATTTAAGAGAGTGATTGAAAAAGAATTATGGTAAACGTGATCTCGAAAAGAAGTAATTTAAGAGAGTGATTGAAAAAAGAATTATGTTAAACGTGATCTCGAAAACACCGACGAGGTTTACCAAAAGCGTCATTATTCAACGGTCCTCAGTATTTTAGCGGTCCTCAGTATTTTTGGTACCACGTGACGATGTAGTAAATTTTGATTGAAAAAGAATTATGGTAAACGTGATCTCGAAAACACCGACGAGGTTTACCAAAAGCGTCATTATTCAACGGTCCTCAGTATTTTGGCGGTCCTCAGTATTTTTGGTACCACGTGACGATGTAGTAATTTTTTTCGTTAAGAAAAATCCAAGTAATTAGACACTTGATGGGAAGGGGAAAAGCTAAAGTAGGGCCATATTAGTGGGGTCTGGCTGCTAGGGTATCTCCATCCAATTTTGACAATCGTACAATGCACCGCCTTGGTCGATCAAACAAGCCTTCGGACTCTCCGGTCCCGGTTTGATCTTCGTTTTACCTTCGACTTTGTTGGGTTGAGGGTTTGGATTTTGGATTCTAAACTATTATCCTACTTCAAAATCCACTAATTATCCTTATCTTCGATTATTATTTTTATTTTTATATCTATCTATTTCTAATCATTATTCCTATCTTTCTACTATAATCATTACAAATTCAAATCCAAAATTCCCAAAACGAACAAGTCCTTCGTGTTTTCAATCACCGCTCTCGAATTTGAATAATTTATGATGTTTTTGCGCTACCGCTTGCATTTTCACCGTGGCTCGCGCGCACATTGTGTAACTGTTTAGGAGCATGCTTCTTGAAAAACAAATACGAAAGGCGTGCTTAGAGCATGGATAAGTACTTTGAGTTAGTACTTGGCTCACTACAAAGATAAAGGTATCCACCCAAGTGAAGATGAGAAATCATGTTTGGTGAGATGGTTTGCTCATGTTCTTTTTTCATAGAGACCAAGGTTCAATTTCCACGAAGGCGCAGGGATTTGGAGTTTCAGGGCTATAAATAGACTCTAAGCCCCTCATTGACTAATTTTTCACTAAACTCTGCTAACTATTTAAAAAAAAAAAAGAAGAAAAGAAAAACGAGTGAAGATGAGAGAGAGAGAGAGAGAGTGGATAAGCTTCTCCCTCTTTTGTTGATTCATCCTCTCAGGCTTTTATGGCATTTATCATGTTTCTTAACTACTAATTTAACCCCTTACAACGTTTCGAATTGCAGAAATTTGGCCACGAAACATATTCTTCTACAAAAATGCTACAATGACCGCACGCTTCTACCGCACCCAACAAAAACGGCGCCGTTCCTCGTCTTGAGCCTTGTATTTCTTGGATCCGTTTATATTATTAAAAAATTAAATATTCCAACAGACAAAGTGCAAGATCTTACTGTTTACAGAAATCACAGTTTAAACCCATAGCACGAGGTACATGTCCTCCATGACTTGATCCAGTCCCAATTATTATTATTTTTGTACTCTTCAATTCAGGGCGTTCGGATTAATTTAGGCATACTTTGGTATTTCTAAGGCTTCAACCCGATCGTTCGTGGTATCGTTCTGTGGTGGAGAGTTTGATTGAAATCAAGACAAATGGTGTGTTTCAGTTAAAACTAACAACTGCAGTCTAATAATGACAATAATCAAATTGTTTCTGGCAAATAGTATTTTCGTTGATTTATGTGAATGACCTGCATAGAAATCCATGAAAACATCGGATTTAGTATATTTAGTTCAAAGCACCTTATGCACCGGCCCCATAAAAATTGATAGCATTTGCCAATCTCCAATCTCAATTATTTCAAGTTATATGATAACTTTTAATATTTGACAGTTTCGGGGGCACTTAAAAAATTATTTAAAAAAACACCCCAAAGTCTTCGATCAAATAACCGTTTAATGTCTTTAAAACGCGTTTTTAAGAATATCCGCGAGAAATCAACTCAAAATATGTATGACAAATTGTTTGGATCAAACACTTTCCGGTCATATTTTGAATTTATTTCTTGTGTGTACCCTAAATACACGTTTTTAAACACATTGAACGGTTCGGATCATAAAAATTTGATCGGAAACTATAAGATTGAGATTTGAGGTGTTTTTTTAGGGAATATTTAAATATCCATCATTTTTATCCATGCCATGTAAGAATTCATTCTGCCATTTTTTCACACTTATATTTTCATCCTTTTAGTGTGTGAATTATATTTCTTACCATTTTCACTATAATATACATATATTATGTTATATTGCTTTCCTAATTTAGTGGGATTGGATTAAATTATTTTCCCAATTTAGTGGGATTAGATTGGATTATTTTCCTAATTTAATGTGATTTGGTAAATTTCAATATGATTGATTACTTTTTTTTTTTTATTATCATGGAATGTATTTGAGGAATTAATATTTTTAGGAATATAAGAGCATCTCCAGTCTTGACCCATTTTAAGACTCAAATTTAAAAATGGGGGCAAAAATCACAAAAATCTCTATCAAATCTTTGACCCAAACCCTTCCTCATTTTGGGTTTTATCCATTTTTTTGCCCAAATCTGAGACAACTTTTTCTTTGACCCATTTCTCCAACGGCTAGTTAGAGAGAGAGAGAAAAAGAGGGAGGTGTGTAAAATTTGGGTTTGATGGTTGGAGATGCGTCTACCCAAAATGGATTTTTACCCAAAATTTGACTCAAATTTGAGGAAAAATATGGGTGAAGGCTGGAGATGCTCTAACATGACAAGTTGATCACATCTTTGCATTTTTTCTTTATTCTTTGAGTTGGCCAAAGGAACATGGCTAAATTACTATAAAAATATGTAATATGACATCCTCAAACCATTACATGGTTGAATTACCATGACATTATATGGTTAATTACTTATGATTAAGTCATAAAATTCTCGGTCTATATTGAAAAGAATTTTAGATGTAAATTACTTATGATTTCATCCTAAAATTCTTGGCCTATATAGACAAAAATTTTGGGATGTAAATTACTTACGATTACGTCCTAAAATTCTTGGCATATGTAGACTAGAATTTTTGGATGTAAAATACTTATGATTTCATCCTAAAATTCTTGGCTTATATAGACAAGAATTTTGGAATGTAAATTACTTATGATTACATCCTAAAATCTCTTGGCATATGTAGACAAGAATTTTTGGATGTAAAATACTTATGATTTCATCCTAAAATTCTTGGTCTATATTTATAATTTCATCCTAAAATTCTTGGCTTATATAGACAAGAATTTTGGAATGTAAAATACTTATGATTACATCCTAAAATTCTTGGCATATGTAGATAAGAATTTTTGGATGTAAAATACTTATGATTTCATCCTAAAATTCTTGGTCTATACTTATAATTTCATCCTAAAATTCTTAGCTTATATAGACAAGAATTTTGGGATGTAAATTACTTATGATTATATCCTAAAATTGTTGGCCAATATAGACAAGAATTTTGGGATGTAAAATACTTATGATTTCATTCTAAAATTCTTGGCATGTGTAAAATACTTCTAATTTCATCCTAAAATACTTATGATTTCATCTTAAAATTCTCGGCTTATATAGATAAGAATTTTGGGATGTAAATTACTTGTCTTACATCCTAAAATACTTATGATTTTATCATAAAATTTTTGATCTATATAGACAAGAATTTTGGGATATAAATTATTTATGATTGGGATGTAAACATTATTATTTATACATTTCAAACTATACTTATATGAATTGGTTCGCGTAGCGCCCTAACAGATTTCACCGGACTAGTTTCATGATAAACGGTCCAAATAATTAACCATGAAATAGTTTCATGGTATATGGTCCAAATAATTAACCATGAAATGATAGGAATATACAGTCATATTTTCTGATACATGTTACAAATAATTTATCATAAAATCGAAAAGCTTGTATTACATATATGCTTTAAAATCAGGTCTATGTATATGGTGTAAAATATATAAATATATATAATTAACAACATTTAAAAGACGATATCGGTATTAAAAATATGAAAATGAAGAAATCATAAATTACTGAAAAAGACACGATAGAAATCAATTAGTGAAGAGGACAATAATGCCGAATTTTTAAGTCTCCCGTTTTTGCAGGGGTCCTCGTTACCGTTCCGTAAAATAATTCCTATTTCTTCTTACCACACCACCACCAGACGTCTCTCCCATACCCACCACCCCCCACCGTTCACCGCCGTGACAGAGCAACCCAAACCCAAAATCCAAACCAGAAAAATGAAGATAATGGTAGCCATAAAGCGGGTGGTCGACTACGCCGTCAAGATCCGCGTCAAACCCGACAAGGTAAACAAACCCCCTCCAAATCCCCCACTTCTAATTAATTCCCAGTTCGATTTCTCTCTCCTCATCCATTTCCGTTTCAGACCGGCGTCGAGACCACAAACGTGAAGATGTCGATGAACCCGTTCTGCGAAATAGCCTTGGAGGAGGCGCTCCGGATCCGGGAGTCGGGTCGGGCGTCGGAGGTGGTCGCCGTCAGCATGGGCCCGCAGCAGTGCGTCGATACTCTGCGCACGGGACTTGCCATGGGCGCCGACAGGGGGATACACGTGGAGACGAAGGAGACGCTCTACCCGCTCTCGGTTGCCAAGCTGCTTAGGGCCCTGGTCGAGGTCGAGAAACCCCAGATTCTTATCCTCGGAAAACAGGTTTGTCAAATTTCGACTCTCGTCATGTAAATGGAGTTTATAAGGCTGTGTTTGTTTGATTGAACGCTGATAAACGAACTAAGCTACTCGAGTCTGAGCTCGTGTTCATTTGTTCGAAGCTCGGTCAAGACCAAGCTTGAACATTTTTTAAGCTTGTTAAGCTTTCAAACCAAGCTCGAACAAGAGTGGTAACTCGGTTCTGTCGGCTTATGATTTATAAAAAGTTCAAGCTACTTGAGATTGGCTTGTGTTCGGCTCGGTTAAAACTCGTTCGGGATCGTCTTGTCTCTTGAACAACCTAAATTTGGGCAGATTTTGAAGCTCATTAAAAATTCGAGCCAAGCTTGAGTAACTAAACTCGGGTCGTTTGGCTCGTTTATCACACCTAGAACTAATAGTGCAGAGATATACTAATAGGTAGTTCCCTCGCACTAATAATATGGTATCATCTTGGTACTGTACATCCAATTCGTGGGATATAGAGTCTGATGACTACTTAATCCGAACTGTTAAATTTTAACTGAATATCAGATATATGGTCACATTTAATAGATAATCCTATGCAATGGTCAAAGAAACATGCCCTATGTGAATGTTTGACATCTATGATCTATGTAAAAGAGTACTAACACATACAGTGATGCAGTATGTGAGGATAGCACACATATGCATGCTATGCGGTCTTGAAATACATACAGATGTATTATGTATGCTATCTCTTTGTCTTTACATATTTCATTCACTTGAAGGGGTGTCTCTATGCTTTCAGTATTCATTGTATTTAATCTTATGATCTTGATTGGTCGGTTGACTGACCATTTCTACAATATTCCCAAAATTTTGTATCAACCTCAAATCACATTGTTTCCTTCAATTAGGTTGTTTTCAATTTGAGGCAGCTCCTGCTTTGATGTGAGTTTGGTGATATCGTCGTCCCCCGATTATGTTTGATTTCTGTTGACCATCTTCTTTGGGAGTATCACTGCAGTAAGTGTGTCATTTACTTTTCATATGTGCCCACGGACTCAGCTGAAGCGGCGTTCCTTGTTTGACTCTGGACACTAAAGTGTATTTTGAATAGAATTGAGACTTGGTCTGATTTTCCCTTTAGTTTGATGTACCCAATTGAAGCATAGGATTGATTTGGGATCTGGTTTTGTACTTTGCTGGACGTTGGATAGACAGCTCTCTAGATGATCGATCGATCACATTAGTTTGGTGTATGGTCATTGATTCCTTGAACTTATTTTTATTGAAAATGTTTTAGTAACTTATGTCCTGATGTCGAGATTCATCTGTAGGCCATCGATGATGATTGCAATCAAACAGGCCAAATGTTGGCAGGGCTTCTCAACTGGCCGCAAGGGACTTTTGCTTCCAAGGTAATCTGGTTTATGCATAAATTCTATTTTCCTCTTCGAATTACAAATTGTGGTATTTTTTCCATTTGGTGCTCAATCAAGCTATTCAAGTTTGAGTCCATTTCTCCATTCTACTCTCATTTTACTTTCCGAACGAGCCTTTTCGGTGGCTATTTTTGAGACGAGCCTTTCCCGTTATTTGCTAAAACTTGCAGCTTTGGACATATTTGAACTTAGCAAGATCAGGTTTGTATCCAATCTGCCAATTTGCAATGTCCAATCATGCACCAGACAGTCAGTGGGCTGAACCTTGTTAGTGGCCTTTGCCACCAATCTGCCATGATGAATTGGTATTTTTTCTGTTATACGGCGGCTAGAAATCACTGTAGTGCTCTATGGATGACCCAGATCCCCTCATTGATGGTCATACAAAGGCAATAGAAGCCCAAAAAGTAGCTGTAGGATCTTCCAAAATGATGTCTGCAGATAGTGGCCTTTGCCACCAATCTGCTATGATGAATTGGGATTTTTTCTGTTATACGGCGGCTAGAAATCACTGTAGTGCTCGATGGATGACCCAGATCCCCTCATTGATGGTCATACAAAGGCAATAGAAGCCCAAAAAGCAGCTGTAGGATCTTCCAAAATGATGTCTGCTGATCCTGATAATCACTCATTCAGAAACAGATACTTCATGCAAAGAACTCGTACAATGTGGTACTGTCCCTTTAAGTTCATGAACCATAATGAGGAGTGTCTTTCTTTGAAATAAAAGGACCACAAAAGTCACATAATTTCGTTTAAAATTCTGGAGAAAAATGATGTTGGTAAGACTGCCCACTATATAGTATTATGCTGTGGAGTCTTTTTTTTTTGGCTACTAAAAAGGGTTGAGGAGGGGGCAACGAGGCGTAGCAACCCTCCCCTGGGCGCAGCCATAGGACTCCAGACCTGCAGCGGGGCCCTCAGAAGGAAACCCAAAACCCATAGGTCCGCCCCGCCCCACCCGAGGCCAAAGAATGCAAGAGGCGGATCATGGGATTCAAATGGGAGCAAGGGGGCATCGGCACGCCTCGAACCCGTGACCACATGTGTGCCAAACCCAACGGAGTAATATTGAATTGTGCTTGTTTGCCTCTTTTGAATTGGATCAAAATGTCTGGGCTTCAGCGTCTCCTCGTTTAAAGAACACTCTGAAACAGTTTTAGTGGTCGTGCATTGGTTTATTCTTTTGTCTCATGTTGCAACAAGTTGTTGAGTAGTTGTCTGAATGTTTATTTGCAGCATTTATGATTTGTAGTTTGCATTTTGAAAAGAGGAATTTGTTTTTTTCCTCTTAAAAAAGCTTGAAGTAATCTTATCATTTCCTCCATTACTTACTGATGGTTTCCTTAGGTTGTGCTGGACAAAGAAAAACAAGAAGTGACAGTGGACAGAGAGGTGGATGGTGGCCTGGAGACCTTGTGCTTAGATTTACCTGCAGTAATCACGTTAGCTTCTGATCCCTAATTCTTCTCCCTCTGCCGCTCCCCTTCCCTGTACTGCTCGTATGGTTTACACAATTGCTCCGAAATTGTTGACATAAGGGGTTCTTCAGCAATATTGCGAGGTGTAATTGCTACTTCTGATACAATTCTGAACAAATGACAAGTTATATGCGGCTATTAGCCCTTAAAATGCGGAGTTGGGTATACGATGCATCTTTCTCTGAAGTAAATACTGCCAAAAAACCCCCCCTGAAATCATGTCCAGCTAAAGGTTGATGATTACTTTTTTGAGTTTGTTAGCATTCTTTCCGTCTCCAAAGATGATTTCAGTTAGAAATCTTGATTGCCAGTTTTTAAGTAGTGGAGTGGTTTTTAGATACCGGATCTCTTCCTCAAAAGAAAAAAGGTGGATGCAACTAATGACTTTTCACTAGCAAGTCCATATATGTGTCTCCGTGTCCTCATCGTTCCCTGGGACGTGTTTGGAACTTTGGATCTTGGACTTGTTGAGAGGTTGTCTTAAAGGAAAACAAAAATGGATAGGAAAAAGTTTGCGAATTTATTCAGTATCTTCCCCTTGCCAAAATCCCCCACAATTCGAAGTCCAATCGCATCCTTAAACTTTTTTTTTTTTTGAGATTTATGGCTACTGATCAACTATGTTCTCATGCAGGACTGATCTGAGATTAAACCAGCCAAGGTACGCGACACTCCCGAACATAATGAAAGCAAAATCGAAGGTCATTAAGAAATATACTCCCCAGGACTTGAATGTGGAAATCAAATCCGACTTGCAGATCATTCAAGTTACTGAACCGCCCAAGAGAAAATCAGGGGTTATGGTTTCTTCTGTGGATGAGTTGATTGACAAGCTGAAAAATGAAGCTCGCGTCATCTGATTAATATTTCACCCTCCTACTTGAGTCTGTGTAACAATCAATTTTGTGCCAATCAATAAAAGGATGAACTATTCTAGAAGTTGTCTATTTTAGTTTCCAACAAACGTCATACAATAATGCGACTACAGAATATATGGTTATTCCAAACAATTTTTTGCGTGGATGATCAATTATTCGGCGTAAGCTGCGAGATGAATGGTCTGACATTAAAAGTTGAGGCGCGCGGTGTGATGAATGGTCTGACATTAAAGGTTGAGGCTCGCGGTGAGCCTGCCAATTAAGACGAGGCAAATTTAGAAGTAGGGTTGATCCAAAACAAAAATAGAACGAAGGATTTTCCCTAATTCACGGAGACAAAAAATTGCTAGTGTTCTTGGGTATCCTCCATGTTGCAATGAATTTGTCTAGTAGTATCTTCATTGGCTCATTTGTATGAAATCAAATTATAGAAATATTCTCTTAATACTGATGAGTATGTAGATTAATACTCCATAGTATAACAAAACAAATACTACTCTGCTGAATGATTTTTTTTTTTTGAAAATTTTCTTTGTCGCTGAATTATAATTACGGAAATGATACTCAAACAACCGTTGTGTGTTGTGTAATCAATTCTGACCGTTCAAATATGTTTGGACGCTCTAGATTTTAAAGAAATTCTTCTAATGAAAAGTTTAACTCTTCTAAGGAAAAGTTTGAACGAATCTTGACCATTTATTACAACAATGAACGGATGAAGATTGGTTGTGTTTGATGTTTTGCACAACCGTTGTGCATGTAATTTTTTTGCTAGAAGACAAAAAAAGGAGTGTAGAGGTAAAAAAAGGGAGTGTAGATTTCAATTTCCGTGAACTTCTAATTCTGCATTTCTATTCTAAGCTGAAAAATTAGTGGGGTGGTCGCAAGGTTGAAAAATTTATCGTTGGACCCTTTTGAGTATATACCTCTATGAAATGCTAGTGAGAAAAAAATGCAAGGATGATGTCTATAAAGGATAGTGGTGGATAGTTAGATTGTGATAGCGCTACGGTGTCTCCCTCTGTTTTGGGGACACCGTAAAAAATGGCATGACAAAACCAGTTGAAGCATAACTAAAACCATTAAAATGTATAACCAAGGCATAACAAAAAAACTTCCTACCGAAAGAACCGGTCATTAGTGGGAAAAAAAAAAAACCCCCCTTTACCCGCACTCCCTCTAACCATGGTTAATAATTTTATTCTCTACATCTCAATCTTTACAACTCCTTTATCTCCATCTCCGACGTTCATCTCTTTCCACCCACGTTCAACCATTCATCTCCATCTCCCACTCTTCTCTTCTATCCTTGCCCTCTTCTCTTTATCCATGGTTAATAAGAATTCACTTCTTATTGGTCAGAATTCACAAGCCCTTAAAAAAAGAATTCACACGCCTAAGACTTCACCTTAGCTACTAAGTTCTTGTGACCTTAACTTAAACTTAAATTAAATTTTAGAATTTTGTCCTTATTTGAATTTTTTTTTGCATTTCTCAGTTTTGCGCAAATTTTTGTAGGATATTGATTCGTCTCGACGAGAAGAATCGAAAAAGTAAATTTTTTTTATTTTTACCCAAGTATTTTGAGAAATAACCATTTTTTAACGCAAAAACCGATTTTTTGGTGAAAAAGTGGTTATTTCTCAAAATACGTGGGTAAAAGTAAAAAAAAATACTTCTCTGATTCCTCTTATCAAGACGAATCAATATCTCACAAAAGTTTGGCCCAAAATTGACAAATGCGAAAAAAATTCAAATAAGGACAAAATTCTGAAATTTAATTTAAGTCACAAGAATACAGTAGTTAAGGCCTTATTTTGTGTGGTAGATCAAAAGAGATTAAAAATAAATAAATAAAAGGGGACCAGAAGAGGGCCAGGAATCGAACCTGGTCCACCTCGTATTTGAGCAACTTTCATAACCACTGCACCAAGTCAATTATCTGTTCTTGTATGAGAAGCTTTTAATATATAACTTTTGATAGTAATATATAAGTTTCACTGGGTGCATTCTCTGTGCACACAAAAAGGCAGCATTTTTCTCCCTGATCTTCGCATTGGTTCAAATGCTCGATCTAAACCAATGAGATTCAACATATTGTTAATTTAATCATGATCACCAAATTCGGTGATAATCAGATATCGGCAACCACATAATCGGAACACATTTGATGCTTCCAAAAGTGTTAAAGTCCCATATTGCACCGGTCTTCAGCCGCCTCGGCTATTTTTTTCGAATTGGGACCGTCTATGTTTTATGTAACAAAGATTTGAATACTTCTGCCAAAAATGAATTAAATCTCTTATCAATAGATACTTGATCAGATTAAAAATGTCATTCTAATAATGAATCTATGACCCAATAAAAGGGTATTCTAAACCCGGTAGACCTAAAAATTTACGAGAACAATTAAAACACCAAGCAAAACAAAATGGACAGTATCGATCGTCGTGATTGTGTTGCGATCGTATGAATATTGTACATTATATGAAAGCACAAGACCTTAGTTAAAAACAATAAAGTTCAACGTATAGATTTTAAAGGAAGTTGTTCAATATTTTTTCCTGATGACCAATCTAAACCGTTAAGATTGCACATCTTATCAATTCTATGTTTGTCACCAACTTCTATGATAATCGGATGTCAACAACCATATGATCGGAACACATTATATGCTTACGTAGGTATTAAAGTCCTATAGTTCACAACTCGATGACCGCTTTATCTATTTCTTCAAATCAGAACCGTCTATCTCGTGTGTAAGAGAGATTACATCAGTTCTGCCAAAAATAAAGTAAATTGCTTTTCGTTACAAGCTTTATCGGACATAAGTTATCATTCTTATGTTGAATTTTTGTACAAATCGAAGAGCTTCATAAACAAGAATAAACCGGACGGAGCCCAGAATTTCCAAAAAACAACCAAATAACCAATAACAACCAAATTAACGGCCTTGATTATTAAAATTAATGATTTATAGAGGTCTGTTACATTTTACTGGTCAACATAATTGCAAAACACGTATACATTTTAAAATTTTTCCCATTTTTTCCACTTAACCCAGGGTTGAACAGTAAAGAAAAAAAAATTAATTACAAAAAGCGGACAGGCGGGAGACAAGTGGGACCAGGGGGCAGGGGTCGTCATGTGTTGTGCTGTTATGCTGGCATGAGGCTATGGTCATGCCTTTCAAGGGTTCTGTTATGCTCTTTTGTGGTTCTGTTATTCTTATGTCTTGTATGGTTTTCGTTATGCCAACTGTGGTTATTGGTTATGCTTTTAAATGGTTTCCGATATGTCCATGTTGGCATAACTCAACAGTTACGTCATTTAATGGTTTCGTTATGACTACTTGGGGTTTATGTTATACTTGTTTAGGAAGTATTATACCCTATGTTATGCCATTCAATTCATGTATTATGCCTTTTTGGGTTTCTTGTTATGCTATTTAATGATTTTTGTTATGCCTCAACTTTTGACCTGCTAAAGTTACCGCTTTGACCGGTCAGTTTTGGTCAAACTTCTGGTGTGGCAAAATCTGGTCCGTCCGTTCGGTTATGCAAGTTACTGGTTTTGGTATGCCTCATTATGGTTTTGTCATGCTTCTAATGGGTTTTAGTTATGCTTATAATGATTTTGTTATGTCAAAAGTTATGGTGTCCCCAAAATGACCGGGGACACCGAAGTCATTCCCTAGATTGTTTGACGTATAATGATTATCTTCATAAAATTGGGTTTATAAAATTGGACAGTTAAAAAGAGACAGAGAGAGTAGTAGTAGTTTGCGGCCACGATGTTGTCGAGAAGTGGACTCCTTCTATAACCCTATGGCCGTAACTCCATACGTCATGGCCGCAAGATTTATATTCTGCATCTCTCAATGGCTTCATTTTTATTTACTGTCAATCGAAATAAATACAATCTGAAAAAAAGAAGAAGAGAGAGAGAGACCCATTGGATCACCAATCACCTGGACTTGTCGGGGGTAATTATTCAGTACTCTACTCCGAAAGTATACTCTCTTGTCTCGTATAATATGTGAAGCGTATATGTGGGTCTGTGTAGACTCAACGTGTATATGTGAAAAGGAAGTATAATACCGGCGTAGCGCACCCACATAATATATGAGGGAGGAAGTGTATTCTCGGAGTATTGAATAATTTTCCAGAGGATGCGGCGAAACATATCGCAAAACGATGCTAATCATTGACCACCATTCCACGTGTTCCAACACGATTGGCTCCTCCTCTCAACTCCCGTATGATGAACCCCTGACTCTCTCTCTCTCTCTCTCTCACTCTCTCTCATCATCGAAAAGTCTAACAGGAGACTTCGATTCCACCTCGGACCACCATTCATGATCGGATGAATCGAACAACTGATCCAATCGAAGAATTCTAGAGTTCTTTCGGTTTGTTGAGCCCGAATTATGGACCCGTTTGATGGTACCGGTTGGGATCTTCTCGATTATATCGTCGACGATGTTCCATCGACCGATCTCTATTGGGGAAGCCAAAGGTATTTATTTTATCATGCTTTTTTTTTTTTAATATCCGTATTTTATCATGCTTTGATTACGCAAAAACGTATGTCAAACTGTGTATAAACGGTTTATTTCTCTAAAGTTTGGATTTTGATGCTTACCGGAAAAAAAAGAAGAAGGATTTATATGCTTACCCATAAAAAAGTTTGGATTTTGATTTGAGAAGTCAATTTGATTGGGGTGTGATCTGTTTTTGTGTTAGTGGAATGTGGAACTTCATCGTGTTTGAGCGTGTGGAAGATGATTGATTGAGATGAGCGTGCGTGAGCGTCTTGTGAAAATATCTGAATAGCAATAGAATTCAGGAGGGCAAGGATTGAGAGCGCAAACGCAGTGTGGGAATTAAGAGCAGAAGCGGAAGGGCCTACTTTGAAGGAATCGGGGAATTAGTTGGGATTTCTTGTGTTATGTTTGACTCGTAGATTTATTGAGGAAAAAGTGGGTGAAGGGAAATAAAATTACTTAACACTTGTTTAGGCGATGAGCGAGGGTTGAATTAGAATTTAGAATTTGGAGAGAAGCATTGGAATTTGAAGTGGTTGGTTTAATAAGAATTAACCTGAACAAATGGAATGTAACTTTGATGGTCGACTATTCAAAAACCATGAGATTCAAAAAGTGAAGTTTTTCGTCAGGTTCCACTATTAGTGAGGGCGGTGCAATTGCAAATGATGTACCCAAAGAAGTAGAGTAGGTATAAGTGGAGGGCTTCTTCTTGGAGCATGGGGTAGTTGGACTTACAAAAATTGAAAGGGGCATTTTAGAACACACATTGCTAAAAGGCCAGCGATGCTTTAGGGAAAAATGAGTGTAGTAGAAACGAGGATATTAAGATCAATGTGTTGTAAGCCAAGGAGATATGGATATATGCAAATATGGAGTTGAAATACCTTTTTGTCATCCATAACAATGTTTCTTACTTGCGATGTGATGCGATTGCTTGTTTTATGACAGTGCTGATGTGCAAGCTGATTTTTCACTTACTGAGCCAATGCTACAAGATGAGGATTGCATAGAGAAAGAATGCCCAAAGAAAAGGTATTCGGTTACATTTTGTAATCGGGGCACTGTACTTCTCCTATCGCAGTTCTTAAAAGCTTCATGTTGCTTGTGTTGGTAAACTTGAGAATTAATGATGAAACTCCATATATCACTACTTAGTGATCTGAAAAGAACTTGTTTGGTTTAAATGGCATAAAGAATGCATGGATGAAACTTTACCATCAAAAGGGGAAATAGACAAAGTTGTCCGTTATGTTAAATGCATCAGTAAGAATTTGTGGCTCTTTTTTCCTTTTCTTCTTTTATGACGGCAATGTTGGCTCTTATTGTCAAGTTCAAAATAAATAATTTTGCCTACCAAATGTATGATTACCACTAAGAACTCGTTTTGACCCACAATTTGCTTAACCTTTTACGATGGCTCATAGGTATCTGAGGATAGCGTAGCCGTGATACAATAAACGTAGTTTTCTTTAGTGGTTGGGGGTGTGCGCTGGTTGTTTTGGTAAGAAGACTACTTGCAGGGGTTCATATATCTTTCAATAATTTTGGGGGGTTATGTGTGGAATCTGAGAAGTGAAATGCCTCATATATGATCATTTTTTAAATTGATTCACCTTTCTCATATGGTGTTCATATATTGGAAACTCTAATGATTTGGTATTCAAGACCATGACGTGCGGGATTCTTGCTTCGACAATTCAAGAGTCAGATATTTTTTTTCAACTGATGATTCGGTATTCTAAATCATTCTGTTGGGGATTCCTTGTGCTTTGCAGGATGTTTTTGGTTACCTTGAAGATTCATTTCACTACATGTTCAGGATGACATGATTTTTCTTCATGCTTTGAAGAATATACCTCATAATATCTGCACCTTTGTGAACTTGATGATTCTGCACCTTTGTGAACTTGATGACTTTTGTCTTTGCTGGCAAAGGTTTTTTGCTTTCCTAAGACATTGTTGTATAGAGATTAGATGATATCTAGATGAGACTGGTGGTAGTTTAATGGTTGTTTGATTTGGCCACTATGATGATCCCCAAGTTGTGCACGATGACTTTGCTTTGGACACTTTGAGCTGTGTTGGTTCTACTTGTTTATTTTTGTTGCTTCTCAATTTTTTCCAACGTCATACACATTGTTTGTTCCATGTACTTAGTTTTTCTTGATGAGTTTGTCTTGATGATTACTTCTCAGAGCACGGAATGTTTCATGTAGCAGATTGGGGACGAAAGCCTGTCGTGAGAGATTAAGGAGAGAAAAATTGAACGAGAGGCAAGCATCTCATTGAATTGGATCTTTATGTTGTTTCAATAGTCAATTTGGAATTCTTTTTAGTAATTATCAGAAGAAAATCTGTTATGTCTTGTAATTACAAGAAAAACCTCACTTTTTCTTAATCAGTTTTCATCCAATGTCCAGTGTGAGTATTGATACATGCAATCCTGTTTTACTAAGAAATTAAACGCACGCGACTTAATGCCAATGGTAAAGAGGGCATGGCATTCTGCAAAAATTATAGATATCTTTACTTCCTGGTTGTGCAGTTGGTATGAAAGGAGAAAATTAATGTGATGCTTGCAATTTGATGAGCAGCTTGTCTTGTGATCTCTGTTAGATTGATTGTTTTCTCTAACTGATTGTATGAAAACACAAGACAAGGTCATATAGCGCATAGAATGCATCATATTATTACTCTTTAACAAACCAAGTAGTAGTACCCACAAAAATTAAATTGACGGACACTAAACTCGTAGTTGTGTAGTTACTTTCTGTGTCCTTCAACATAGGTGTTAGAAGAATTGACTACTTGGACATGTACCCAATCTAACACCCATGCCCAAGCCCAAGTCCATGTAATGTAGCACTTGCGATGTGCAGCAACGTAATCAACTTATATTGTATACCAGGCAAAAGTAATTGTTTGTAGAATCCGTGTTCATGTGAAGGGAAAAAGGTTATTCAAGTACTGGTCCTCTTATACAGAGTTCTCACGTTGTAGCTCTCTGGTGATTTTTAAATGATGAATGATGTCTGTTGTGCAGGTTTGTAGAGTTGAGCTCCTTATTGGAACCTGGGAGACCTCCCAAAAATGACAAGTTGGCCATACTTGGGGACGCCATCCGAGTTGTGAACCAGCTGCGAGCTGAATCTCAAGAATCCAAAGAGACAAATGAGAAACTTGTAGAAGAGATAAAAAGTTTAAAGGTTGGTTATATTTATGCAGCATTCTTTTTGAGTGAAGCGTCGCTCATTTTTGGTATGTATTCTGGCGCATGATATGCTTTGCCTGTTATTAGAACATGCCTTTGCCTATGTCACATATCGGATACCTGTCTGAAGTGTGTTAGTGTCTGAAATCTTGACATGACCTTCGGCACTGTCCATTCTTCATGGCCAGTCTTACTATTTTTGCTCCTGTTATCATTTCAGATTTTCCTTCACTTATAATCAGTATCTGTAGAAGTCCAATTCTTAGTCCTTCCACATTGACTACGGAGACACAGTGGAGAAAAATAGCCACGAATGAAGTGTTTGTTATGTATAGTTCATTTTTAATGCCATCATGGCGTGCTTTGAGCCCTCATGCAATAAATTGATATTGTAACAGCGAGCTATTCAAGACCCTTCTGGATCTTGTCATCCTAATAGTCTGCCTCTGAAACAGGCCGAGAAGAATGAACTTCGTGAAGAGAAAGTGGTGCTGAAGGAGGACAAAGAAAGGATAGAGCAGCAGCTGAAAGCTATGACTGTCTCACCACCTGGGTTTTTGCCAGCCCCTCATCCAGCAGCGGCATATCATGCTGCGGCAAACAAGATGGCTGTTTTCCCCAGCTATGGATATGTTCCGATGTGGCAATATCTACCGCCAAATGTTCTCGACACAGCGCAGGATCGAGAACTCAGGCCTCCTGCTGCTTAGAAAATAGTCTTACGAATTTGTGCACTATTTCTGGATGCTTAATGTTCCTAGTAATCAGGTTTTTTTTTTTCCCGTTGAACTTGTAAATATTGCTGCTAGTATTTTGACCAACTGTGGAATGTTCCCTGATTGTTTGGCTAGAATGAATCTAGAAAGTTGTTGGAAAGAATTTACTTCTCTCTTTGATTCTAGTTCGTACAAAGCTAGAAATTTGTTTTTCGCTTACACTATTTTTGGTTTTTGACTTGATTTTGATAAGTGGGTAGTGTTGAACTGAGAATCAATGAAGCACCTTGAACTATACATTGACATTGTTTTGAAAAATGGTTCTTTGTTTTGAAAAATAAAAAATGGTTCATTGTTTTGAAGAACTCAAATGAAATATAGTTGGGAAGAGGAAGATTCTTCGAGATGAAGATTTGAAGTGTGGTTGGAGATCCCAGAGACGTTTTTCCAATGGATCCGACTTCTCAGCAATAGATCTCATCTCGTTCGTTCATCTCAGCAATAAGTGGTTTAGATTTTGAAAAGACTATTTTCTGGAGATAATAATTTCTTCTCGCGAAGAGTCTTTCAACAAAATCTAACCGTTAAAAACATTTTTTGACAGCTGGGATTGCACAGCTCGTTGTGGTCCAAACACAGAATACAAAGAAGCCACTTAATATTTTCACTCTTTGCTTTATAGTAGTAGTTTCTTTCTTGTCAATTTTCGCAATCTGTGTGTTGTCTTAACCCTGGAGTTTTCAAACTCATGGTGTTGACATTTTTATCATCTCAGCCAGTGCCGGAGCACATTTTTATCATCTCAGCCAGTGCCGGCTTGCTCCGCACAGGCTTCATCTCGGCCTTCCTTCAGCGTTTGAGCTTCGTTCCATCGACTTGTAGCGCTTGGAGTTTGAATTTCGAGAGGAATAATAAGGTAGAAAGATTCTATCTCATTGCCTTCCTATATAGTACTCCCTCCGTCCTTTTTTAAATGTCCTGCTTCGTAATTCCAATTTATTAAAAAGACATCATCATTACATCTTTCACATCAACTTTTTCCTCCACTTTCCCTACTTATCCATCATTATTACACTTTTATTTACTAACTTTTCAAAATGAAATCTACTTTTAGGGACAAAATAGACAATGCACCAACTTTTACCCCCTTAACTTTACAAAATGGACACTTATTAAGAGACAGCCCAAAATGGAATACTGGACACAAAAAAAGGGACGGAGGGAGTAGTAATAGTACCTTAGAAAGTTGGATCTCTTTTACATTTTATTTTCCTTTTCCTTTCTCTTAATGAAGAATCTTTCATGTGCCAATGCCAAGAATGATGAGTTGAAGCAATTTTGCTGTTCTTATTGAGTTTCTCAAGTGAATCAAATATTTCATGTGCATTTCATATTGGTCTCTCATATGCTGAAGAGTAAACTTGGATCACCATGCCACATCTTCCTTATGTACCTATATTCAGGTGTGACACACTTTG
This sequence comes from Rhododendron ovatum, assembly GCA_019656835.1. Lineage (NCBI taxonomy): Eukaryota > Viridiplantae > Streptophyta > Magnoliopsida > Ericales > Ericaceae > Rhododendron > Rhododendron ovatum. The sequence goes on along the minus strand of CM033798.1, from coordinate 5,348,777 downwards.
CTGCTCAAACTTCCAAAATTTGGAAACAAAAACATGTTTCAGCTATCAGCTCCATCGGTCTCTTGTTTACTCTCTTTTCTTATACACATCACGAAAACCGAAAAACCAAAACTACTACGGAACTATCCAGCAGCCAAAAGCCAAAACATAATTAGGGATGACAAGGCTATTGTTATCCAGCTCAAAAATGCAAAAGCAACTGAAATTTGGTACTTAAGGCATTCGTGTCCTAATCTGCAGTTTGCCACATCAGCAAAGTACAGCATCGTCACACCGGCTGAAGCAGAAGCTGCAGCGAGGGATAGTGTTGCTGTAACCTGCAAAAAAAATAATGAAACAAGAAAGAAACTGGATAGCTGTCTTCATTCGTTAAATAGAGATGCATCTTTATTAGTCAAACCGAAATACTAGGAATGTTTCTTGATGTTTGACAACTAATCCTGAACATGCAGCCGTTTTATCACAGATACGCAGAATTACGTTGTCCCAGCGGAGGAGGTGGGACAACTTATCCCAAGATAATTTCTGGCGTCCAAATGACTAAATACCCTCCTTGCTATGAAGCACGGGTACTTCGAAAATGTCGCCGTACCCGTACCGGGTACGGGTACGGATACGGCGTGGGTACAGCAAAAACGTACTGGGTAAGGCAAAATTGTGTCGGGTACTTTTGGTAATTTTGGGTACGGCACGGGTACGGGACGGGTACGGCAAGGGTACGTTTTAGCCCAAAATGAAATTTTTTCAAAATTTATGGGATTTTTTTGTAAATAATTATAAAATGTGGGCTTATTGTGTAATTTATTTGTCATTTATAAACACCCCTCTCTCTTTGTCCATCTCTCTCTTCGTCTCTCTTCTCTTCATCTCTCTCTGTATATTTTTTTTATCGATCGGAATAGTCTCTCTCTTTGTATATATGTACAAATGTATGCATGTGTAATGTATATGTATATATGTATCTGAAATTTTGAATACTAATAGATATGCAGTAGATATGCATATTTATACTGATTTTGCTTTTTGTTGGTAAAATGGGTTTATATTTCATTTTATGCAATAAAAAATAGAAAAACATTATATATATATATATATATATATATATATATATATGCCGTACCCCCGCCGTACCCGTACCCTACTTTTTTGGGGTTTTGCCGTTTCCCGTACCCGCACCCGCACAGTACCCGTACCGCGTACCGGTACCCGTGCTCCATAGCCTCCTTGGGACAAGTTACTGCAGGATTATGTATCCCATGATAACACCCATGCCTAGTTTTATACGTGATTATGACAATTAATAATGGATTTAGAGAGGCTGACCCAGTCTCCAACAACGAAGAGGCTGACGAGGACATGATTGTGGAGCACCTTCTTCTTTGCCAAGGCATATGCATCCAAGAACGCAAGTCCAGAACACCAAATGATTTGCAAACCCATTGAAGCAATCAAGTAACTGCAAACACAGCATCAATTATAGCAACAATTGTGCTGGTCAATGGTGAATATTATTCAGAAGAAGGAAGTATGTTGACAATTCTATGTCAAAACCACTTTCATCTAAAAACTTCACCAAACAAACAGAACTAAGGACGCCCAAACAAGCATTAGAACCACATATTTCAAGAACATTTCCACAGTTCAAGACTGGTACTCGTGAATCTAGTTTGGTTTGGTAATTATGGCAACCGAAGACTCAGGACTGTAGTTAGCATACAGTGACAATATAATGAATATATTGAGACTCTACATGTATGCAACTCTTAATAGTAAAAAGCACGTAACTAATACAAAAACAAAAAAAAATTCCAACACCTAAAAATCAAAACAAGAAAGGAGATGACTGCAAATACTTTAGGCGAGCTGATAAAACAATGTTTGACCAACATAGCTTTATATTTGATTCAGTTTGTGTCACTTGACTGCTAAACTGCATCTTATAAGGCTGTACTATAGAATATACACTCTGAAAAAGTTACTCCCATTTTCCCTGAACCATCAGTTGAATCTTTACATCATGACAACATCAAGTGTAGCAATCATTTGTATCAATAACATGTACATTAAGTTCCCTCTCAACGAACAACAGCACTGGTTCTTTGTCCGGAACTAGCTGCTTCTTTCGCATTCTGCCCCAGACAATAGCAGCATCGCAATATTGTAATCCAAGGACAGCAGTCATAGTTCCAAGATTTGTTACTTCCTAGTATTTTCTGGGATTTGTGCATTATTGATGCTCTGAGTTTTGAATGAAGTAATATGATGAACACAAAAACTGAATCGGGTCTCTAGGCCTGACCTCTCCGATGCAGTGGTTAATTTTTTTTAATGAATTACTCTGCTTGCAGAGCTTCACCGCATAGGACATGTTTCCGGGGTTCAAGAAGTGTAGCTGACTTGTCCGGACAGTATGGTTAAAGACTCTGATTTGTAATTTAGACCCGTTCAAGAAGTGCTGGACAGTGGTCACAGTTTTAGAGAGGTAGCCATCTGGGGAAAAAAGCGAAGTTTGCCTCTTTTGGAGGTTTGCGCAAAGTTGTGTACCTCTAACTCGAGGGAGTGGTATGTAATGAAGTGAAATCACCATTCGTTATTTTATCAAGTTTTGCTTAGCAGTTAATGAATACAGGTCATAAAAACAGAACGATTTAAAATGCGAAAAGTTGGATGGGTGAGTGGGCCCACATGAAACAACGAAATCAGAAATGAACAAACATTAAAAGTAATCAAGAACTGCATTAATGATTATGAGAAGCAAATTTCAGTAAAGACGGTTCTCCACAATACGACCATAATTTGCACTAATGGAAAGCGACGTATTCCACTTAAAGTTACTACGACAACATAAGCAGGTAGAAATCTTTGCCAAATTAACAAAAACTCATACGGCCAAAGATAGAGTACGCTCATAAAAGGGCAAGTGTCTGCCCAAGTTTTTCAAGCAAAATGACCATCTACAAATGGTTGATGCTGTTTCTGCAGCAAACCATGTGCAGATTAAATGAATCAACTTCTTCCATAAACAATGTAGTTTAAAGCTTTCAAGAGGTACTATTTTTGGAGAGGTACTATCTGCAGCAAACCATGTGTTCCAACAATCTATCTGCAACAAACAGTTTTAGATTGAACGGGTCAAAAACTTTTTTCCAACAATCTACAAATAGTACTGGTCTAAAATGGTTTTCGAGAGGTACCATTTTTAGATTGTAAGTACTATCTGCAGCAAACCGTTTTAGAGAGGTACTATCTGCAGCAAACCTTGTGCAGATTACAGCTTACGCTGTTAGAAAGAGAGATAACCCATAGGCGGGAATGTCTACGGACTGAAGTGTTCCGTGTGTCATCGAAGTAGAATCTCTAGCCTAGTTACAGGCAAAGGAGATCGCGAATGCCGATGATTTTGGATCTTTACCATATTTTTCTCTCACCTCAATGAATAACTGAAACTGGTCCCTAGAATCATAACATTGCTGTATGTTACTACAGCATTGTCCAGTTCACAATCAGATGATCCAAACACGGCTTAATCCCAATGCAAAGAGTAAATTGATCAACAATTAATGAATTAATCCACACAAAATTCGGCTTGTCTCCAGTTATTATTTTCTAATTCTCCTAAAAGATCAAACTTTTCCAAAAATTCCAAGTATGAGATTGTCAAATTTCAATCCATAAATGCCTTTCGATGCACAAAACACACAACCAAAAAGTTTCGCCAAACAACAAACAGAAAGAGAAACTCAAATCTTCCGAGAAGCAAATTCATCAACAATGAAGAAAATAGCGATAAATACCAGAAGGCTGTGATACTGAAGAAGTTGTTGGTAGTAGCCATAGAAGCAATTGAACCAGCTGCAAACAAACACTGAGAAACCCTAAGAACAAGCCCAGTAATAGTCCCTGGAGTGCCCGCGAAATCCTTCATTTTCTCTCTCTAGAATCCAATAAGAACTCAAATCCTTTACCCACACATCAAAATCATATAAAGATCCAATTTTATTCAGAAAGAAAAAAAAAAACCAAAAAATGCAAAGACCGTTTCGACCTAACCTTTAGCAGATAGAGGTTAGAAGAAAGAAAAAGAAAACCCAGAACCCACCTGCTGAACTAATCAACTGAAACTAATTTTTTTATTTTTATTTTTGATGAAATTGAAAATATTGCTTGGAAGTTGGCAAACTTTCTTTGTGGGAACAAAATCATGAAGAGAGAGAAAGGGAGGGAACAGGTGGTCCTCTTGGAAAATGAAGTTGCAAGCAAAACTTTGAGGGAGAAAACTGAAAAGTTAGAGAAAGAAAATCAAGAAACCCCACTTGCAAAAAGAAAAAGTGTGGAAACAGAAAAAACTGATAAGAAGCTGAAATTCAAGAAATCATAGAGAGAGAGAGAGAGAGAGAGAGAGAGAGAGGTGGTGCAGCGGTAGGCAATAATGGAGGCGCAAGAAAGAAACAGCAAAATATAAACTGGTTTTTGAAATTTCGTTCTTTTTTGGGGTTGAAAATCTGGTTTTCTAAATGTGACTCAGAAGTGATTACCTAACTAAGCAAAAATTCTTCCCTATTTCGTTCGACGGTTAGTGGTGTCCTGGTTGGATTACGCGTCCCTTAATTAATTCTATTCTTAGTCTGATTAAAGATAAATCATCCAGGTCGAGAGTAAAAAATTCACAAAAAATTGTATTTTCTTGCGGTATGACCCGAAATATCAAATCTGATCAATTGACCCCAAATATCACAACTTCAAACAAAAAGGATCTGACTGACAGGAATATTTCGTTTCCCTTATTTTTTTAATTCAACCCAGAAATAAAAAATTAGTTTCTACTTTTACTTTTTTTCCCCTGCTCCTTTTTCGCCAAATGAGCTTTGATTTTAGGCTTTTATATATATATATATATATACACACACTTTATATCTAATGAGGGATCCTGAACAGGCTTACCGTGCGGAACTCCTCTTTTCTGATCGAATTACGACGATTCGACCCGCTCAATGTGTTCAGAACATGATTTTAAGGGTATCTTTCTGGAAATCAGCAAAAAAAAATGATCGGAAAGGGAATGATTCGAGCAATTTTTTATTGAACCGTTCAATAAAAAACTGTTCGGATCAAGCCCTTACTGATCATTTTTTTTGCTGATTTCTCGCGGGTACCCTTAAAATCACGTTCTGATCACTTTAAACGGCTCGAATCGTCCCAATTTAATCGGAAAAGGGGAGTCCAGTACGATAAACCCGTGCGAAATCCCATATGGGAACCGGACTCATATACACTCTCTCTCTCTATATATATATTTCTACTTTTACAGAATGGACAAGGCAGAAGAGTGGAACAAGTAAGAGCCAATTGCCACGTAACATGACAAATATTCGTAGTATCAACTTTGTTTTAGTATTCATTTTCATTGTTGTCTTGTTTACGTCAACAGTAATTTGTTCTCGTTTCTCTAGCCGCTATGCCTTTTTCTATCTTTTGTGGACAGTGAAAGATGAATAAAGTAGGCAATTTTTTTTTTTTTATTACTCAGATAGTCAGATGTTTGGATTAACTTTCGCGTACCTTAACTAATAATGGGAGAATTTGGAGGACCAATCTCATCACCTACTTATAAGGGTTCCCAATTAAATTTCTGAACAAAACTTCGTATTCTAAAAACTCTGAGTAAAATGGCTCTAAGGCTCCGTTGCAGAAACTTTCTTAAAAAATAAGTACTTATTTTGGAAACTTCTTAAAGAAAAATAAGAAAGGTTGTTCCAGAAAACTCAAATAATTAAGCAGCTTATTTCACATCTTCAAACTCAAAAATAACGTAAATGAAAAATAAATTTTCAATTTTTTTTGCACCGTATTAAAAATCTCAATGAGATCTATCAAATAAGATTCATATTGATAGAAAAATTATTTGCGTAAACATATGATTTTTGAGTTTAAAGTTGCCTTAACCAAAAAATAAGTATTTACTTCTTATTTTGTGAAATAAGCCTTATTATTGAACAAAAAATAAAAACTTATTCAAGTTCTGGAACGGGGCCTAAAGGAGTTGACGGGACGAACCTTACACCTTGACTATTGGGCCAATTTTGGGTTTGTAAAAATAGGCAATTTTTGCCGGCTCGTCATGACTTGTTCAGTTATTATTGGCTTAGGTTTTATGGATGTGCAAGTCTTTTTGGGCATGTGTTGACAATTTTGCCCTTGTTTTACAAAAGAAATATGAGAATTTTACTGTGAAAAGGTTAGGATTTTGCAGTGGAGCGCTGTGAGTGAAGAGGGTATTATGAAAAAACAACCAAGGTTATGTTCTTTTGCATTGGCCTTGGTTTTTTTTTTTTTCTTTTTGATCTGGCGTTGGCCTTAGTTGTGTGGATCTTTATAATGGTCTTGGACATCGTTACGTGGTGTACCCTAACACTTTCATCTATCACACATTTTTATGGTATACATATACTTAGTACTGAGCCACTTAGAAACATGTGAAGGTAAGTGTAATGAGGCACAACGTGGCGGCACTCCAAGACCATCAAATACTTATTGGAGCATCAAGTGGGAAATCTATAACACCACCGAGGTGGTAGCCCAGTTGACAAGACGGATGAGGCACAAATCCTAGTCCATCACGCAGTCGCGAGTTTGAACCACACCCTACGTAGGGTGACGACACTCATGAACTAGATGTCGTGCGTGTCCTTATCTTGTCTAGCTAGCACCCAGGTGGGGCTATGGTGACGGGTTATCCTCCCCCGGGTAGTGGTTACTCCACAAGAATGTCCCAGTGAGCTTGGCTCCTCCGATGGGAGGTAGGTACTGACTCATTGACTGAACATTTCATGAGGGTTGGAGGCCCTCTTCCCAAGGGGTTGCTACTCTGGTGTCTCCCTCAACTTTTTTTACTCAGGGAAAAAAAATAGTAAGAAATCTATAACGAATCATGTCCTATGTTAAACATGGGTCGGACATGTACGAGCTGTGGGCTTTGGAGCAACCAGCCCAATATTGTTTTACAAACTATGGGCTTTGACCTGCCTATTAGTCTAATGTGGTTGGACCCTGTATCACTAGATAGTGCAATATACTAATGGTTTTGGGATGACCATCTGAAAACAAATTTTGGTGCCTAAAAGCAAAACTATTTGGTGACAGTGGTGAGTGACATTTTAATGGAGTAGTCCATCGAAGAAAGCTTTTCAGATTCATGCCCTTAGCGGGTTCATTAGTTTTACCATCTCAGGGGATTGGTCTGGTGGTTAAGATTTAAGACTTAAAAAATGTTTACTTCCTACAAAAGTTTCAAATTTGAAGCCTCTCAAATGCTATATATATATATAACCCGTTAAGGGCATTCATTCGAGTTTCCAGTTATCCATTCGTTCTATTTTGATTATGCGTTTCTCTTAAGTTTTTCACCTATTGCTGTTTGCATCAGATATTTCTCTTGCTGTATGTTATGAGTTTGTCTAGTGTCAGTTGCTGGGTTATTTAAAGACTTGATCTTAGATTTCTCAATCTGTTGTTGCTTTGGATATTAAGTTTTTGTCCTGGAAAATAAAACAGGAAGATCATTGGTTTTTAGGTTATAATGTGTGATTACTTTTGAAGCACCGACACTCTTAGAAGTCGCTGTATTCACGTTTCGAACATGGAGACCCAGCAAGGGCACGCCCAAATACATGTGCGACACGCCCTTAGCTTTTACTAACATTTTTTGGCATGGGACACGGATGGAACATGGTTGAGGGAGAAATTTTTCAGTGCCGGATGGGTACCACGTCACCTGGCTAACGTGGTGTTCGAGCGGGCACATCCGAGCCGTCCAAAAGAGTATTGAACGGTCCAAATTGAAACACTCTCTCTCCTCTTTTTCTCTTCAAATCTGAGCCGTCCAAAACCAAAATGGACGGTCCGGATGCATCGAGCGGGCACCACGTAGTACCCGCTCGGCACTGAAAAATTTCTCTGAGTACGTATGTGTGTGTGTATGTTATTGTATCAGTGTATACATTTACATATGAGGAAAACACAGAGTTTTTAACTATGTACGTTTTGCAATTTAAGAATGGGAATATATATATATATATACCCGCACCTCGGTTGTCCCAGTGTTAAGGGTGGATCTACGCATGCCATGGGTTCGATTCCTCTTGGTAGCACCCAGGGATTTAAGTGGGGGCCGTAGTGGTGGATTGCTGTGTTAGTTTCCTGTAGGTTTACATTACATTGTATGGGTGGATCCAATGTGTCCCTGCCAAGTCCAATGTCCCCTTTTTTAAGAATTGTTGTGGCCCGTGTCACTGTCCCTGCTACATAGCTAACCGTAGCTAAACGCATTTATCCCAGGATTGAACAACTCTGTTTGTTTGGTAAATGAGGTTTTAAAAGCACCATTTCTTCCCTAGCATCCATCTTGTCCGCCTTCTTTCTGATATATTTTACTCTCTCTACAAAACTAAAAAGAAATTGCCGGTTTGCCTGCAAAGAACTACTTTGTCAATTTACATGGGCTTATTTTTGCGAATTGGTTTTCCGAAGGGGCGAGTTGTGGTGGTGGACACTCATCTACACTACAAACTATATAATCCCTCTAATGGCTTGTTTATGTTGTTGGCGATTGAAAGGATTCGTTGCAAATGTGTCCCAAGGCCCAAAGAGTGTCCCCTTGTTCTGTAAGTTACTTCGCACAATAGATGAATTAGCATCAGATGGGGAAGGGTAATGTTCGAAAATCATTATGTTCGATGGCACTGATCAATCTTTGTTCACGGTCACATAATAATATGCTTGCAGCTGCCTTTTTTTATTTGGTTTATCTAATTCCACTGCTCATCTAGTCGTCTTCATATTGATTTGTCTTGCACATTCATTTTGGTTTTACATTTTGGTATCAGATCATAACGGCGTGGATGTTAGGTATTCCTATTGTTGCCGGCAGGATGATAGAATTGTCCCAGAGAAGAAGAAAGGGCAGTATGATGGCTTTTTTGTTGATCTGCGGATGTGTCATAAACTGAGGAAGCTTGCTGATCATGGGGACAGTGATGCAGACGACAACGAAGTAATGCTGGGCACGGTGCGTTCTGTATTTACTGTGAGCCGCAGTGAGTTTCTAGCAGGAGAGAAACTCAAGTATCTCATGTATGCCTGTCTACCGTTGGCATTTGTACCCGACGACAATGTTAAGGACTCAATAGTAGACGAGGTGCACAGATTTGGCTGCTCAATGCTGGACTTGGGCTTGAAGCCATTGCCACTTCTTGTGGATGTTGGGATCAGAATGTCGTAGTTACCCGGTGAGAGTGAAGATGAGGGGATTGCCAGGGCTACGACGGAAATGGATGTTTGGGACTACGCGCCTGCCACGAAAGCATCCATTGGAGCATTAGAGGAAGTGGCTTTTGATGGTTTGTGGCCAGTTAAGGAATGCGAGCAGTGCTCAAAGACCCTTGCAGTAGGGAAGCTTGCTCGTATGCCATGCGCTCATGTGTTTCATTGGCAATGTATTTACACGTGGCTGGCGGGTATCCACATGTGTCTGGTTTGCCGCTTTACCATGCCCTGCTGATTTCATTGATAAATGCTGATTTCATTGATAAATGAATTGAGTGTTATCGTCAAAGTATTGCTATCAAGGTACTATGTGAATGTGATGTTTCTTTTGGCTTGTTTACGAATCTATTTCCCTTTCCTCAAAAAATATGGACGTGTTTGATGATATTGGATAGAAATGCTTGAATGCCGCAAAGACGTAGTGAATGTTATTTTATCTTGGAAATGAAATGATCTAGAATCACTATTATTGAGTAGAAGACATCAGCCATCTCGGCGTGTGTTTTTATTATCGCATCTTGCTCTTCAGACAGATCGAGGATCATATATCTTTCTCCTTTTTTCCCATTAGATGGTGGTGTTTCGGGTCAACTGAAAAAAAGTAAAAATAACTCCATTCCATGGTGTTCCATAGCACGATACTTCTTCGCCAACAGTAACCGACGAATATGGCCTTTACCCACGTGGGAGTGCAGGCTGATGTGAAGTATGCCCATCAGATCAGGCAAGATATAGTTGTCTACTGGTAGACACCATTGTTTTTCTAGTGTGATGCTGATAAGTCCACTCAATTGGATACTACTACTAACTTTCAGGGCCTTGTGGATAAAGGCCACCTTAGTTAAGTATGAGTTTTGTAGGTACAATCGAAAATCCAAGGGAGTTGTTTAGTATCACAGTAGCGATCATGGAATTTTTGAGTCGCTCTGACCTGTTTGATTCCAATCTTGGTCACTTCTCGCACCAAGAATTTGTGAAAGTTTGACGCCAAACTAACAAAAGCGAAAAAAGTTCGAATAAAGATCAAACAAAACGGCAAATTGTCTTTTTTAGGGAAACTCAGCCTCACATGACATCAATGGAGGACACATGCCATACATAACATAGAAACCAAATGATTTCATTGTCATTTTTGCTAGTTTAGAGCCTGAAATTCAACAGTGCAGGAGTTCCATCAAGTCCCTTGGCCATCAAGTAGGATGAATATTCTGCTGCTGTAGTTTCCCGGTACTTTGGGGGATTCTCTTCTGATGACAAGTCCTTAATGGGTCCATACACCCTTGGCGGGGCCATCCTTCTTGGGGTGAAAAAGGATGCCACTGACACTCTTGGACTGACGCGGTTTGCTAGAACTCTATGCTCAACGCTTTTGAACTTGTCGTTTGACACAAGTTGAAAGATTCAAATAATGAACAATGTCAAATCACAATTGCAGCTACTTTAGAAGACGATGTTCCATTTTTCATCTTAAAAAGTTGCCAACAAAATATGTTAAATGCCTTATTGTTGCAAAGTTTGGTCTTGCTCTCCTACTTGTATAGAACTTGAATCCCATAATGAACGTTGAATTCAAAGATGCAAGGAGTTAAGTAACTTTTGAAGAACATTATAATCAGTTATTGATGATTTTATCGCAGATAAAGACCTTAAGCCAAAAGCATAGCTATACCATTTTTAAATATTTTACAATGCGCTATGATTAGGTCTATAAGCAAGGAGAGCCGAGCCGAACAGGGAGTAGCTAGATTTGAAAACTTAACTAACCTTTCAAAAATGGCTTGTTCATCTTTAAAGCCGATCTCTAATGAATTTCAGCTAAGCCGATCACAAACAAACTAAGTAACTTGGTATTCCATATATGTGGACTACATAAAGCTATTGAGAGTCTGAGACAGCTTTGTGCCAATTTCAGAAAATTAAGAAGCTTCAAAATGTGTTCAAGTTTAGCTTATAACATAAAAAGTCAATCTCAAACGAAATTTTAGCATTCCAGACACAACTCAAGCCTTAAGTAGCATGGTTCGTTTTACCCGCAACAATATGTGAAATGGTTTGTGTTCCGTGCATTGCATAGAACACAAACCATTTCTTCTTCATTTTGACTGGTTTAGAGCCTGAAATTCAACAGTGCAGAAGTTCCATTAAGTCCTTTGGCAACTAAGTAGGATGAATCCTCTCTGTTGAGGTGGTTTCCCTGTACTTTGGGGGATTCTCTTCCAACAACAATTCCTTAATGGGTCCATACTCCTTTGAGGGGGTCACCTTTCTCGTGATGAAAATGGACGGTGCTGATACTCTTTGGCCTTTTTTAGAAAAAAATTGGCTTTCTATCATAATTTTTTACTTTTCGGATTCATCTCATCGAAACGAGCCAATAATTCGCGAAAGTTTGATGCCAAACTAATGAACGCAAAAAAAGTTTGAATAAAGATACAACAAAACGGCAAATTGTCTTTTTTACGGAAACTCCGCCTCACACAACATATCAATGGAGAATGCATACCATATGTAATCACAAATAGAAACCAACTGATTTTATTGTCTAGTCTAGAGCCTGAAATTCAACAGTGCAGGAGTTCCATCAAGTCCTTCGGCCATCAAGTAGGATGAATACTCTGCTGTTGTAGTTTCCCTGTACTTTGGGGGATTCTCTTCTGATAACAACTCCTTAATGGGTCCATACACCCTTGACGGGGTCCTCCTTCCTGTGGTGAAAAAGGATGCCACTGACACTCTTGGACCGACGTGGTTTGCTAGAACTCTGTGCTTAACGCTTTTGAACTTGTCGTTCGATACGAGCTGAAGGATTCGAATAATGAACAATGTCAAATTGCAATTGCTGATTCAGAAGACGATGTTCCATTTTTCATCTTATAAGTTGCCAACAAGATATGTTAAATGCCTCATTGTTGCAAAGTTTGGTCTTGCTCTCCTACTTGTATAGAACTTGAATCCCATAATGAACTTTGAATTCAAAGATGCAAGGAGTTAAGTAACTTTTGAAGAACATTATAATAAGTTATTGATGATTTTATTGCAGATAAAGACCTCAAGCCAAAAGCATCCATTTAAAAATTTTTGCAATGCTCTATGATTAGGTCTAACGGCAAGGAGATCCGAGCCGAGCAGTGAGTGGCTAGATTTGAAAACTTAACTAACCTTCCAAAAAATGGCTTGTTCATCTTTAATGCCATTCTCTAACGAATTTCAGTTAAGCCGATCACAAACAACCTAAGTAACTTGGTGTTCCATTTATGTGGACTACATGAAAGCTATTGAGACAGCTTTGTGCCAATTTCAGAAAATTAAGAAGCTTCAAATTTTATTCAAGTTTAGCTTATAACATAAAAAAGTCAATCTCAAACTAACTTTTAGCTTTCACGACACAACTCAAGCCTTAAGTAGCTTGGTTCCTTTTACCATGAAGGAAATAGTTATTCTTTTTCGGAATCTTACTTTCTACTGAATGTTCATCTGCGTGATGTGGTATAGACTATAGATGTATCTTAAGAGAACTGCTAGTGTGACACATAGGTGCGCATCACGTTCACTATGAGTTCCCCCACCCTGCACCAGGGCCGTGGCAAACACGTGAGTACGAGTGCAAGACTCTTGTGTGTGCCTGTAAAATGGTTGATATCTCTATAGGTTTTTTCTTTTAAAATGGTAGGCTTCAATTGGCTACTATCTTGCCACATCGTTCTTTTTTATACGTTTACTATAAGTTTATTTGGATCGTGTAGCACGAAAGACTTGCCTGTAGAAGATCACCAATGTTGACCACCAGAGCACCAGGGGTAGGGGGGACATCAACCCACTGATTCTGGTGAAGAACCTGGAGTCCCCCAATATGATCTTGCAACAGCACAGTGAAGAAGTCATCATCAGCATGTTGGCTTGTGCCCATTGTCAACTCTGGCTGGGGGCATTCTGGGTACAATGGCCTAATATAACAAGACCTACAGTGCACCCCATTTCTTTGAGGTGGTTTGGGTTGAGCCCAAGACCCTCTGCCAGTAACTCAAACAGTGTGTTGCCTAAGCTCTGGATTTCCTTGGAGTACTCCAGGAGAATGTGTCTGTGGGAAAATTGATTACTACTAGGACCTTGTGCAGATGTGCAAACATTTACAAAACTCATTATACCTAGTCTGTGTATTTATTTGACCGGATATCAATATCGAATTGAATTATATATCCAAGGTGCCCGCCTATGAACGCTTGGTTAAAAAAGTTCGGTCAAAATTAGCATTCATCAGATGTTCAGCGACACAAATGTAACACTAACAGATTCAGTAGTACGGCTAAAAGTTTTAAAAAGTGCCGGTACAAAATGATTTTGTGGTGCCGTTTTCTGTCCACGAATCATTTTTCCTTCCGAAACATCACCGCGACATTATTTCTGATGGCATTTTAAATGTAAAATCTTTGATTTCTGATTATATTCAATACAGAAATTACTTCATCCGATCCATCATCTGTAACTTCATGATATATAGGTAAAACGTAAGCGCGCGTAAAGTCAAACGGACCGAACACCTGATTACCCAAAAGTATACATAAGAAGTTTTCCATTGTATACCTGCAAGGTGGTGGCAAATCCTCTGGATTAGGAGCCATAGGAGCCACACTGCAGTAATAAGTATCCCTCCAATTCGTCGCCGGAGCACTGTACAAGTCAAAATTACTGTTGTAAACAAATGGCCTCTTCAAATTCCTTGCGTACCACTGTTTTCTCACCTCATTTTCTTGTCCAAAAAACCCATGAACTCCCTCCAGCATCTCCTCCATCACACTCTCACTCACCCCATGACTCACCACTTGGAAAAAACCCCACGTCTCCGCCGCCTCCCGGACTTTTTCCAACACCTCCTTGTGCCTGATAGGATCTTTTTGGACGTCATGAAGGTCTATTACTGGAAAGCTGAACTGGGTTTTGGCCTGATTTGGTGGGTTTTCGGATTTTCCTGGTGTTCGGATGAAAATCCGTGGTACTTGAGAAATTCCAGAATCCACTAGGCCTTTGACGCCAAGCTTTGTGTCGTCGAAGGCCTTTAATTCACTCTCTCTGTCGTAGTTTGTTGGAATTGGAGGTTCTGCAGTGGTAACCATTTTCTTTCTTGGGTATTGGGATTCTATGAATGAAACAAGATTTATGGAATTCTATGCCAAAACTTGACTTGTGATGACCTTATGGGTTAGAATCAAAGGATACGGTATGGGGATAGCAACCATTTTTGACTGAAGAAGAAAGAATGAAGACAGTCTGCCAATGGATGAAGCAAAAACGTTACATCAATGCAGCTTTAAGTTAAATGTCATACAATGAACTGAGAAATTTTTCGGTGCCGGGTGAGTATATCCCACATGGTACATGCTCGGCACATCCGGGCCGTTCAATACACTTTTGGACGGCTCGGATTGAAATCCCTCTTTCTCCTCTTACCTCAACACTTTCTCTTCAAATCTGATTCGTCCAAAAACACAATGAGCGGTTCGAATGTGCCGAGCGGGTACCACCAGGTGCCCACCCGGCATTGAAAAATTTTCCCAATGAACTAAGCAGACAAAACAAAGCAAACAAACATGATTGGAGGGGGGGAAAAAAATCCATGATTGCCCTTGCCCTTCAGTTCTTTTCAAATTTTCTTTTGTGGATTAATTCATTCCGCGTTCACGAATACAATCGCAATCATCCATCTCATGAAACACACCCTAAACAACTAAAATCAGCAAGAGCAAAGAATGAGAGTGCGAGGAGTAGCGGGAGCGCAAGGTATTTTAAAGGATCATGTGACTAAACCCGAGTCGTTACTCAGAGTTCGAGTAAATATTTGAGCAAAAGCGTCATTTGATGTGAAGCACGCTAAATTTAACAACTCCAAATCTAACAAAATTTTGAGTAAAAGCTATAGTAATTGTATAATTGTAAATTTGTGAGCTGCAACATGGTGTTTTAAAATTTGAGCAAGGATTTAAGCCCTCTTGATTTGAGTTTGAAATTTGAGTAAAACTAACTTTGCTATAGTTTTGAGTCGATGAGAGGGGTGACTTTTGAAGGGTTTGTATTCAGTTTTCTACTTTTAAGTGAGAAAAAAAGGGAGCAAGGGCAAGGATTTATGGATACATGAACATATAAGACTTCCTCAATAAAAAGTTTCACAGTTGAATTCTCAAATTATATCTCCTATCCATTTTTCCAAACAAATCTGTTCGCACAACTATTGATGACCTATCAAAATTTTTTTTTATGTGAAATTCTTCTGAGCGAGGTGAAGGTTCCAATTATCGATTTTGGCTCAGGGCGGACTCCCGTGAGAGAAACTGGACGGAAATGGAGGGTAAGCTAGGAGACTTGATAGGAGCTTCCTCCAACATGATTTTGTGCAGTACGCGCGAGAGAGAAACTGGATGGGAATGGTGTTCCATAGCACAATACTTGTTCGCCAACAGGGACCGACGAATATGGCCTTTACCCATGTGGGAGTGCGGGCTGATGTGCAGTACGCCCATCAGATCGGGCAAGATATAGTTGTCAACTGGTAGAAACCATGTTTTTCCAGTGTGATGCTGATAAGTCCACTCAAATTGATACTACTACTAACTCTCAGGGCCATGTGGAAAAAGGCCACCTTAGTTAAGTATGAGTTTGGCATGTACAATCGAAAATTCAAGGGAGTTGTTAAGTATCACAGTAGCGATCATGCAATTTTCAAGTCGCTCTGACCTGTTTCCAATCTTGGTCACTTCTTGTATCAAGAATTCGTGAAAGTTTGACGCCAAACTAACAAACGCAAACATATCAATGGAGAACACATACCATATGTAACCACAAATAGAAACCAAATGATTTCATTGTCTAGTTTAGAGCCTGAAATTCAACAGTGCAGGAGTTCCATCAAGTCCTTTGGCCATCAAGTAGGATGAATACTCTGCTGTTGTAGTTTCCCTGTACTTTGGGGGATTCTCTTCTGATAACAACTCCTTAATGGGTCCATACAACCTTGAAGGGGCCATCCTTCCTGTGGTGAAAAAGGATGCCACTGACACTCTTGGACCGACGCGGTTTGCTTGAACTCTGTGCTCAACGCTTTTGAACTTGTCATTTGACACAAGCTGAAGGATTCGAATGATGAACAATGTCAAATCACAATTGCAGCTACTTCAGAAGACAATGTTCTATTTTTCATCTTAAAAAGTTGCCCACAAGATATGTTAAATGCCTTATTGTTGCATAGTTTGGTCTTGCTCTCCTACTTGTATAGAACTTGAATCCCACAATGAACTTCGAATTCAAAGATGCAAGGAGTTAAGTAACTTTCAAAGAACATTATAATCAGTTATTGAAGATTTTATTGCAGATAAAAGACCTCAAGCCAAAAGCATAGCATACCATTTTAAAATTTTTACAATGCTCTATGATTAGGTCTATAGGCAAGGAGAGCCGAGCCGAGCAGTGGGTGGCTAGATCTAAAAACTTAACTAACCTTTCAAAAATGGATTGTTCATCTTTAAAGCCGATCTCTAACGAATTTCATGTAAGCTGATCACAAACAACCTGAGTAACTTGGTTTTCCATTTATGTGGACTGCATAAAAGCAATTGAGATAGCTTTGTGCATGCCAATTTAAGAAAATTAAGAAGCTTCATAATGTGTTCAAGTTTGGCTTACAATAAAAACCAATAAGTCAATCTCAAACAAACTTTTAGCATTCGAGACACAACTCAAGCCTTACGTAGCTTGGTTCGTTTTACCAATGGAGGAAGGAAATAGTTTTTCATTTTAGAAATCTTACTTTTTACTGAATGTTTCACCTGAATGATGTGGTATAGACTATAGATGTATCTCAAGAGAAATGCTAGTGTGACACATAGGTGCGCACACACACACACACTCACATTCACTATGAGTCTCCCCCACACTGCACCAGGACCACGGTGAACACGTGAGTGCGAGAGCAAGACTCTTGTGTGTGCCTGTAAAATGGTTGATATCTCTATAGGCACACAATCTAGCCACATCGCTCTTTTATACGTTTACTATAAGTTTTTCGGATCATATAGCACGAAAGACTTGCCTGTAGGAGATCACCAATGTTGACCACCAAAGCACCAGGGGTGGGGGGAACATCAACCCACTGATTCTGGTGAAGAACTTGGAGTCCCCCAATGTGATCTTGCAGTAGCACAGTGAGGAAGTCATCGTCGGCATGTTTGCTTGTGCCCATTGTCAACTCTGGCTGGGGGCATTCTGGGTAGCAATGACCTAATATAACAAGACCTTCAGTGCACCCCATTTCCTTCAGGTGGTTTGGGTTGAGCCCAAGACCCTCTGCCAGTAACTCAAACAATGTGTTGCCTAAGCTCATGACTTCCTTGGAGTACTCCAGGAGAACGTGTCTGTGAGAAAATTGATTAGTACTGGGAGCTTGTGCAGATGTGCAAACAATTACTACAAAACTAGCTCATTAGTACTGTGTATTTTTCTGACTCCAAGGTGCCCTCGTATCAACGCTTGGTTAAAAAAGTTTGGTCAAAATTAGCATTCATCGGATGTTCAGCGACACAAATGTAACGCTTAAAAGATTCAGTCATACGGCTAAAAGTTTTAAAAAGTGCCACTACAAAATGATTTTGTGGTGCCGTTTTCTGTCCATGAAATCATTTTTCCTTCCGTAACATCACCGCGACATTATTTCTGATGGCATTTTAAATGTAAAATCTTTGATTTCTGATTATATTCAATACAGAAATTACCTCATCCGATACATCATTTGTAACTTCATGATATATAGGTAACACGTAAGCGCGCATAAAGTCAAACCGACCGAACACTTGATTACCCAAAAGTATACAGTAGAAGTTTTCCATTTTATACCTGCAAGGTGGTGGTAAATCCTCTGGATTAGGAGCCATTGGAGCCACACTGCAGTAAAAAGTATCCCTCCAATTCGTCGCCGGAGCACTGTACAAGTCAAAATTACTGTTGTAAACAAATGGCCTCTTCAAATCCCTTGTGTAGCACTGTTTTTTTACCTCATTTTCTTGTCCAAAAAACCCATGAACTCCCTCCAGCATCTCCTCCAGCACACTCTCACTCACCCCATGACTCACCACTTGGAAAAAACCCCAAGTCTCCGCCGCCACCCGGACTTTTTCCAACACCTCCTTGTGTCTGATCGGATCCTTTTGGACGTTATGAAGGTCTATGACCGGAAAGCTGAACTGGGTTTTGGCCTGATTTGGCGGGTTCTGGGAATTTTCTGGTGTTCGGATGAAAATCCGTGGTACCTTGGAAATTCCGGAATCCACTAGGCCTTTGACGCCAAGTTTTGTGGCGTCGAAGGCCTTTAATTCACTTTCTCTGTCGTAGTTTGTTGGAATTGGAGGTTCTCTAGGGCTAACCATTTTCTTTCTTTGGTATTGGGATCCTATGCCTGAAACTGGAGTTATGGAATTCTATGCCAAAAACTTGACTTATGATTGCCTTATGGGTTAGAATCAAAGGATAAGGGATGGGAATAGCAGCCATTTTTGATTTTGGAAGAATGAAGACAAGTCTGCCAATGGATGAAACAAAAACGTTACATCAATGCAGTTACTATATTTTAAGTTAAATGTCATAAAATGAACTAAGCAGACAAAACAAAGCAAACAAACATGCATGATTGGAGGGAAGAAAATAAAAATCCATGATTGGAGGAAGATCCTCCGGTTTCCTTACCCTGCAGTTCTTTTCAAATTATCTTTTGTGGATCCATTCTGCGTTCATGAACACAATCGCAACCATCCATCTCATGAAAGTTGTCGAGACTTTACCTATATCCTAAGTCAGATAATTCGTGTGCGGGTGCGGGAGTAAGAGTAAAAACGTCTTTGAAACATATGCCAAACAACTAAAATCTGCAAGAAGAAGGAATGAGAGCGGGAGTGCAGGGCATTTTAAAAGATTATGTAACTAAGCCCATATCATTACCAAGGCCAGCCCCGGGGTAAGCCCCGCAAGCCCTCGGGCTTGGGCAAACCCCCGGGCTGGGGCATTCCAAAAAAAAATAAAAATTAAGTTAGATATAAATATTAACAAGTTTCCCATATTTGGCGCAAGGCAACTGCTTGGCATTACGGCACTGCACTCTGATATGAGTCCTAGTGGTCCAGGTTTGATCCCTTGGCGTGTCATCTCCTTCCCTTTTTTTCTTTATTCTTTGTTTTTCTCCCAATCCACAATTTATTTTTCTATTTTTGTTCTACCTTTTTTTGTTTTTCTCCCAACCCACAATTTTACAAAAAACAATATACTAAATTACATTTTTGGAAATTTTCAACTTAACAAACATAATAGTGGAGTAATGCATATGTGATTTGTTCTTACATTTTAATTAAAAACAAAAGTCATAGTTAAAATAAAATCAAGAGAGTTAAGACGATTTTTTTTTACCTTCGAACTACCATTTCACAAGAGATATTAAATAGATTAGCTATGATCTCAATTGAATTGAGGCGTCGTTATGATGCTTGTACTTTCTATCCTTTTTAACCTCTGGTTAATTAATTTTTCTTTGCCGTTAAAAAAAAATAATTTGAGGCATCATTCCATTAAAAGCATTTTGGGATTTTTTTTTAACTTTTTATGTTTTTCGAGACAGACCATTTTTGTCACATATATCAACTAAAAAGCACAAAAAGTCAAATAATCAAAAGTTAGATGAACGGACCCCAAGTTCTTGGATAAATAAAGTACGATGACCCAATTGACAAATTTTGCTTTAAAAAATACAAGGAAAAATTATTTAATTTGAATCGAATCATCCTAATTATAAAGCATTATAATTTTGATGTTGATTTTGTTTATATTATTCAAGCTAAAGGAACAACATGTGTGTGTGTGTATATATATATATATATATATATATATATATATATTTGTTGTTGTATGTTGTTTTTTGTTATACGACTTAATAGTAGGTGGGTAACAAAGCATGAGGTTGGATTTGGGCAATTCAAATGTTGGGGCTGGCAGTGATCATTACTCGAGTTTGAGTAAATATTTGAGCAAAAGCTTCATTTGACTTGAAGCACTCCGAATTCGACAACTCCAAATCTAAACAAAAAAAAAAAAATTGAGTACGTAAAAGCTTGTAATGGTGTAATTGTAAATTTGGAGCCAAATAGCAGTGTTCTAAAATTTTAGCAAGGAATTAAGCCCCCCTTAATTTAAGTTAAAATTTGAGTAAAACTCACTTTGGTATAATTTTGAGTTAACGAGAGGAACGGGTTTTGAAGAGGTTTTACTCAATTTTTTAGTTTAAGTGGGAAAAAACGGGGGGGGGGGGGTTGGAATGACAGCTCAGGACGTGTTTTGATAATTAATACCCGCCAAGGAACTAAGAACATTTGTTAATGCTGAAAATGTACTTGACGGATATTAATTATCAAAACACGTCATTGGCCGTCATTTTCCAAAAAAAAGAGAAAAGGAGCAAGGGCCAAAGATGCTCTGACAATCAATCATTTATGGATACAGAAACAAGGAATTGGATCCTCTCCGGTCCTTAATTTAGACTGGATGAGACAGTTCAAATCTGGATTTTTCATTGCTACGATTAACGGTTAGGATTTGCTTTGAGACTGAACTCTTACCGGTTAGGGTTTTTTCAGCGAATACAAATCATTGATTATATTGGCTCACAAATTAAGGCCTTAATTATCTTCTAAAATTTGTAGTGGCAGCAGCTGGGATCAGAAGAGGAAATCAGAGGCGTTAAAATTTAAATGGGAGCCTTTGGTTGGGTTGTGTGATTCTCCTGTAATAGTGTGGCGTTTTTCACAGTGGAATAGAGCGCTGTGTGGGAGGTGAGAGCTGTGGTGAGGGAGAGAACCAGATTTGTGAGTTGAGTGTGAGCTCCGGTGTGGGGACGCTTATCTTTCGCCTTCAGTGAGAGTTTTTTAGCGAAAATTTTCTCTCGGAAATACTTGTGTTTCTCTCGTGTTTGATTCGCGCACGTGTGTGTTTGGTTTGAGGTCCTGGTGGTGCACAACAAATGTATGACCCATATATAGACTGTCTTGTCCGGTCCAAAATTTGGACGGTAAAGAACCCGAGCCCCATGAACAAATAAGACTTGCTCAATAAAAAGTTGACGGTTTGAAGTCTCAAACTATATCTGCTGTCCATTTTTCCAAACAAATCTGTTCACACAACTATTGATGACCTAGCAATTTTTTTTTTGTTTTTATGGGATATTCTTTAGAGCGAGGTGAAAGTTTCGATCATCTACTTTGGCCTGTGGTGGACTCACAAAAGAGAAACTGGGTGGGAATGGAGGGTAAGGAGACTTGATATATAGGAGCTTCCTCCAACCTGATTTTGGGGTTCAAAACCATAAAAAAATGAATCAAGAGATAAATCACAAGGATTTTGATAGATTTGGGAGTTATTCGACATACTTAAAATTAAATAACCAAAAGTACTCTCAAAGATCAAGAAAACGGACCACTAAAGATTAAATATAATCCTAATTTTGCTTTCTGCATATTTATATGTAATTTTATCCTATCAATTAGTATATAAGTATCAGCCAACCAACTTTATAACACCTTCGGCCTAAGCTGTTTAATTAATTGGGGAATTCATGTAATTTTCTGCCCTATGAATTATGTCAATAGCTAATTACCCCAAAAAAAAAAAAATATCAATAGCCTCATGGGTCAGTTATAAACCGATGGCAACTGAGTACTAGTAAAGGGCAAGCTCAGTGCACCAAACTCCCGCTATTACGGAGTCTAGGAAAGGATTGATGTATGCAACTGAGTATTAGTGATGGAGACATTCAAAGAAGCAGAACAAACAGGGATATATGAGTTCAAAAAACCCACAATACCTGCTTATGATTTTCTAGAGAGATCGAGTACCAAAAGTATAGGAGACAAGTAGTGGGATATTAATCAACTGGGGTTAGGTCAGTTGACTAGAACTCGGTTAGGAGTTCGAGTCTCCTCACCTGTGTATGAGTGTTCTTCCCTTAGAGAGCTTTTCCTTTCTTTCTTTTTTTGTCTCTACCTTTAATGGGCTTATTTCTTGTATTTGTTGAATTGTTGGGCTTGGTTGTCTCGTGAACTCTTACAATTGATATAGTGTCCTGAGTTTGTACTCTGTATTGTATTCCATATTTGATGTAAAAATGATCTCTTTTATCGATTGAAAAAAGAAGAAGTAGTGGGATACTTTGATGGGTCTAGCCAAAATCTGCCTTATCACTTGGGATTCCATGGAAGCCACATTTGGGCATAATATGTCAGGCAGATTCAGCATTTTCATTTTCATCATTTTTTTTTAAAATAGCCCGATGCAGGTGGACCTTATTATTTGGTAGGATCCACGTTTATAAGATGATTGCAAACTTATCTCTGTTGCATGTAATAAGTATGTAAAGTTTCGCAATAATGTGTGATATTTTCACGTGGTACTATTAACATATGGCATGACATACGATAAAGTTTGCAAAAGAATATAATGCAATTAAAAGACAAAGAATGACCCACGTAGTGTTCATTGTGAAATTATCGTGCATTCGATCTCGTTTGGTATTCCATTGAAGGTCCAATAATTAGTAAGGAATGCAACTGGCACTATCCAAATTTCCACCTCAGCAGTTGGTACAATCCTCTGTAACTTGGTCAATATGCTGAATCAGGCAAGCATCATACCAATTTTAACCATGTTCTCAAACCAAGAGACACTTCACTCTCCTTTTATTACCGGGGAAAAATTACCCAACTTTACAAAAATACTACTAAGAATTTATTTTCATCAAAATCAACTCATTTTTCAATGATCGTGAAAAATATTTTCCAAAACATTTTATCCCAAATCAAATGGACCATACATCAAATAAGCACGAATAAAGGCAGACCTTTTCCTCATACTCTGTGGTAAATAATTCCCAAGAAAAAAAACATAAATCCAGAATCAGAATTCACACCCTAAATGTTGAAAGGTCAAAATAAGCCTAGACGAAAAGGAAAAGAAGAACAAGAACTGTCTGCTGTGTTCTACAAAGCATATGACAAGAACTGTCTGCTGTGTTCTACAAAGCATATGAAACTCAGCCCTTCAGTTTTTGAGTGAAATCCAGTTCACAATGGCATTGAGAGACCAAGTACCAACAACAACAAAAAACCCCGAACCCATTCCCTTCTCTCTCAAACTGTCTTAGTTTTGGGAGCCTTCTTCTTGATTCTCCTCGGCATCGAATTCTTCATGCCGATAAAGAAGAGCAATGCCCCCAACAATGCCAAGCTCTGCAAGAGAAAAGGAAAAGAGAAAAGAAAAACACGATCAATTCCGATTCTTCTGATATTGGCGGACATGAGGATGCCAAGCATGGAAAATGAACAAAGAAATCAACGCTCCTCAGGAGATAGAATCTAATTTGCTGACCTGTGTAAACTTGACAAAAAGCTGAGCAAATTCTTTCTTGTCGACATCGTAGTTGTAGAAGTCGTACAAGAGTGGAGTGGCAATTGCTTGGTGCAGAAGCTGCACAAGAACAAATAAATGAATGGTCCTCCCTTTGAATTTCATATGCTTCTATGCACTTTCTACATACAGTAATACTAACATACTACTTCAACTTTATTAAAAGCCCAGTGAGTTGTTATTGGGATTTTCCAAAATAATTAGAAGACCCAAGGAAATTGATTTGATTGGCTAGATATCGAAGGAAGACTGAATAGGTTGAGAGACTGACCAGCAGATAAGCTCCAAGAGAGCTGCCAAGGATGAAAAGAAGGCTTCCGAGAGCCTTCACACCAATAGCTGCGGCAACTAGATATTTGATCTGTGAATGACAATTCAGGTTATTTCTGCTATTGTAAGGACGTGGCTAAGGTCATTGCAATCAGGGAATATAAAAAGATTTCTTACTTCAACCTCTGGCACTTGCAGCCCTGTCTGAACTGACACATGTTTAGTGAAAATATCGAACTTCGGAGTCAGGGACTTTGCCGCTGGCCCACCGTCAATGCCAAATTCATTAAACCTAGAAGCAGGAACATAATATGTTAGTTCAAAATACAGACATACACATCTCCGTAGCAATAACTTGAGCCAAATAAACAAATAACATGCCGCAAACATTTCCCTCTAAGCCTCCAGAAGGAAAATCTTCAGAGAAGGTTCATGTTTTCAAGAGAGAGAGAATATTTCCTCATCACCATGACAGAAAAATACCATGTCACAAATGCATCAAATCTATAATATTAACACGAGACAATTACCAAATACAGCACTCTATGTAATTTAACTTCTTGTTTGTCTTGTATCAACAAGTTATGCCAAGTGAATTTCCATCAATACACAGAACTAGTAAGCAACTAACATATTGAGCTTCTTCGGAAAAACATCCTCCTAAACTGAGACTCATAACATGCAACAAAGTTTTGCACAGAAAACATCGCAAAGTCGTATCAACACGGCTAACCAATGCCGGCTGCAGGCAAATTGTCATAGTGAACACGGCAATTGGTACAACTGGAAACAAGTGACTGTTTCATGTTAAATGAGTACATCCGAGTCATGTACAATCTCCACAATGCTAAATCTTTTTCACTCCCTATATGTAGTGTGTGATGGTGCATAGTAGCCAAATAGCTATAAACGCTCAATTGCCTAATATGAGTTGAACCCAATATCTCCAATTACCTCGGATGCCTTCCAGGGCAAGAAGTTGGCTAACAAACTCCACTCTCAAGTCTACTTTGGAGGACCCATACTTTGAAGGAAATAGAAAAGGCAGTCTGCCCCAACAATGCTGAGTTACTCTTACAATACGCATTCCAATTTCCACATACAACCACAGAGGACATTTCTAAAGTAAAGCAAAGAACTACAAGAGCAGACAACTAATTTCCAACACCCACAGACAATTCAGAAATGCACAAGGGAATGGAAGGGTAACAAAGATATAATAATATGTGCATATAAAATCTTATTTAAGCAATAAGAGAGATATTGAAGTTGGCTGTTCACAATGAATTCAATTTTCCCATAAGATCCAGGTACCCCATAATCCTTTCTTTCCAGTAAACAACGACCACAGTTCCCAAAAGTTTCGGTCAACCTTTACAAACCCCAGATGTGATGATGGCCAGCTGCCAACCCGAACAGAACTCCAATAAAGTTAGTTCAATGTCATAAACAAAACTTTTCTCTCAATTATTAATTATGCCTCGTCACTAATTATCCAAAAAAGTGAAGACCAGAAGACGCATCACATGGACATCATAATTATGTAGTACATACTCTCTTTTGACGACCTTATGACAAAAAATTGTTTCTACAAAAAAACAATAAGTCCATAACAAAACTAGACTCAAAGTTCTGCAATAATTTTTTCCTAAGAGAAACCAAAGATGAGCTTTGAAGCCACTAAATTTCACATTCGATGGTTCCATCTCGTATTCACAAATCAAATACTTTTGAGCAACTGAAGACCATATAACAAAAGAATAGGAAGAAAAAAAACAGTACTTTCTCTTTTGTTATGATTTGAGAAGCTTAAATTACGACTCACATTCTTAATGTAAACCATGACCTAAATTCCTAGAGCAGCCACAGGATGCACCAAAATTTTATACTTTTTGGCACATAATTAATTTGATATTCCTTTAATATTGTCTATATTGGATCATTCGTACAAATCCACCAGATGAAAAGTCACTTCAATCCGTGAGTACGTAGGCCCGATAAGTTCTCAACCAAAACTATTACTTATATAGTGTCTTTTTTACAAAATGTTCTTAAATACTATATTTTCGTCGCCGCTGAGTTAAAATCTTACAGCTGCACCTGAATACAATGCCCAACCACATTTTGCAAATCATCTAAGTTAGCACATTTCAAGAAACCCTAATATATTAGCTCTAAAAAAACAGAGTGCTAGAGCTAACTAGAGACGGAAAAGGTAAATAAATTCAATGAGTAAACCAATGTCAGTTCAAATAAACAAGATCCAAGATAAAGTAGACTACCCACTTCCCAAATCTACCATATAAAACCTCACAACAGACCTTAGGCTTTAGCTAAGTGGTCTTTCCCCTTGGATTTGAGCGCTAAGGGTCGGGTCGTGGATTCGTGCTGATGGAGCATCGGTTGGACCCTTTGTAGTAATCCAACTAACTATCAAACTAACCTTCTACCGTGTGGTCAAAAAGAAAAAAGAAAGAAAAAAAAACCCTCACAACAAAAATCTTGCCAAAAGTGGCTATAAACCCTAAAATCTGACAAGCAGGTGCAGAATCACGAACGACAGAAAATAAGCCACCGAAATTCTGAACACATTAGCGAATACAGAGAGAAAAAGTTCGAACAAAGGAGATCTGATAAGAAGCAGAGTGAAGAAGCGAGAAGAAAAATCTTACTCTTGCCAGGCGGAGAGTATGAAGACAGAAGCAAACAGGACTCTCCCGAGGAACGACACGAACGCCATTGATGCTGCTGCTCTTCCTCTCTCTCTCGGTCTCTGTCTAAAATCTGTGTTTCTTTCTCTTTCTCTGGGAATCGAGACAGCGCACAGAGATGCGAGGAGTGAATCGAGGGGCTTCCTTTGTACTATGATGAGAGAGAGTATTTAAAGACCCACACCGGCGTTCAAATTTAGTCTGCGGATATTGTACGCGCGACCCCACGGTAAACACGGTGTACTCGTTCTGGACAAGTGATACGTGTTGCCGTGTTGGGGAGAGAGATTACTCGTTGCTTAACACGTCCACGAAACCAATGATATTCGAGTTTATGAAAAGAATCAATAACAGCGTGTTGATTTGTTTTTAGTGATTTCTTTCTTAATATATATATATATATAGCGTACTTCTGTTTAAATAATAATAAATAATTTAATTAAAATATTTAAAAATTAACGAAAGACGAACAATACACAAAGCTTTTACAAATATTTTTATCAAATTAATGGACAACAAAACACCATGGAGTACGATATTTGGCAAATGGGAGGAACGGAGTGATTATTCCATGCTCACGTGGTGTCTCAAATTCTTCTTTGTTATAGTATTTTTGTGTGAGTTTTATACACTTTGTGATGAGTACATACACATATATAGTGAAAAAGCGTTTGGAACACCATGAGACAGTGCCCTAAGGACCAGTGACGGAGCCAAAATTTTAAATCCGAAGAAGCCAGCTTAATAGACACATATTTTTTTATCATAACCCATATTTATTTATCATAATGTTTTTACTTTCTAATACATTATATTTATGCATTGAAATGATTCTTGCCTTATATACAGTTAAAGTATACTAATTATTTTGTTTTTTCCTTAAACTACTTCAACTGATTTTTTTTATCAAATTACATCAAAATTATTAATAATATTCAAATTCAAATATATATATATATAAAATAAAAATTTTAAAATTTAAAAGCTCGGAGAGCTGGAGCCGGAGCCAAGGAGCCGGCTCACTTGGGCAACAACGTAGCTCCATTGAATAATTTTTCGAAAGAGTGATTTTTTTTTTTGCCTCATCAAAAAGAACGACTTCATTTCGAACTTCTGAGTTCT
This sequence comes from Rhododendron ovatum, assembly GCA_019656835.1. Classification (NCBI taxonomy): domain Eukaryota; kingdom Viridiplantae; phylum Streptophyta; class Magnoliopsida; order Ericales; family Ericaceae; genus Rhododendron; species Rhododendron ovatum. The sequence continues at coordinate 5,320,875 of CM033798.1, read as the reverse complement.
GAGATTATGGAAATCCTCCTTCTAGTGAGATTTCTCGTAACTACGCTCGTACTTTTGTTGCTTTAGACTTCAAACCCCAGTGTATGTTTGCTCTTTACTTCTTTCCTCTATATCTATCCAATTTTATCGGATGTCTCCGAAGAGACCCCTTTACTTCTTTTTTTGATACGTGCATTTTCTACTTTCAACTCGTTTTCCCTCTACTTTCTAGTATGTGTCGTTTAAGATTGTAATGTTCAATTGCTTGTGTCTAAAGGCCCCATTCTCTTTTAGTTTTTTTGTTGGGTATTTTTTAGTATTTTTTACTTTTTGTAATCTTTAGTTTAGGTGTTTGTAGTAATTTTTGAAATTAGTCATTTGTTTTGACAAGAAGAACCAGAAAAAGATAATAAGACGAAACAAAGTTGAAAATTTTCATATACGAAGACAAAAATACCGAAAACACTAGTTACTAGTATTTGATATATTTTCGTCTTCATTGATATTTTTTGATTTTAATCATAATTTTTTTACTTTTTAAACTCCTCTTGAAATAGATTTTAATCCAAAAAATATAACATGAATCTAATAAAAATTCAGAAAAAAATAAACAACAATATAAAAATAAAAAGATTATCAAAAATTCAGGAAAAATTGGGGCCTAAAAGTGATTAATATTTTTTGGTTGGTTTATATTTATGCGATGAAATCGATTGTATGGTCTTTGGGGTTTGAATGCAATTTGTCATGTTCTAAAAAAAGACTTTGAATATTGATTCCACGAATACCAACTGAATCCAGGTTTACTAAATTGAACGTTGACGTCTACATTTTACCAAGGAAGAAACTTCATGGGAAAATGACGGCTAATAACATGTTTTGATAATTAATACCCACCAATTAAGGACATGCCGAGAACATTTGTTAATACTGAAAATGTCCTTGACGGATATTATTAGCCGTCATTTTCCCAAACTTTCATTGAAAGAGATGACCAATTAACAAAGAAACTTCATTAACGTTTACCATTTACCAACAAAGAAACTTTCATTGAAAGAGATGACCCATTAACAAAGAAACTTCGATCATTGACGTTTACCATCTACCATCAAAGAAACTTCATTGCTATATGTGATCAGAACGTGATTTTAAGGGTACCTGTAAGAAATCAGCAAAAAAAATAACCGGAAAGGGCTTGATCCGAACAGTTTCGAACAGTTTTTTATTGAACGGTTCAAATAAAAACTGCTTAAATCAAACCTTTCTCGGTCATTTTTTTTGCTAATTTCTCGCGGGCACCCTTAAAATCACATTCTGCACACATTGAACGGTTCGGATCATAAAAATTTGATCGGGAACTATGAGAATGAGATTATGGGTGTTTTTTTGGGTGTTTTTTTAGGGTGTCCATTGAACCGTTCCGATATATATATATATATATGAATTAATCATCAAATTATAAGTACATTGAAGGCTCATTTGTTTATCGGATCGGATATGAGCACCGAATTATGTATTTGGTCAGAATCTCTATTGTCTGGATTAAACATGCGTCGGGAATTAATCTCACAATGTGTCGATACCATAGAGTATGAGATTACCTACCTATTAAACTACTAATCCTTCTATGAGTAGTGTCGTCTAACAAACATACCAGAAAGTTTATATGTACTTTCTTTTCGATTGCACCGCCTCGTATTCGGGCTCTTCGTCATCGATCGATCTGATCTTATCGAGTTGAAGCCAATTAAAATTGACAAACAAAATTATAGTGGTCAAATGAACATGTACAGATACGTTTGTCCAGTCTATACCTTTGAAAATGGACCACAGAATATTGATCAAGGGCGTTTTCTAATGTTTTCAAACTTGTGTCGTAGTCTTTGGATGCAATATCAAAACAAATACTACTCCGTAGTTTTCAAAGGAAACACAAGATTCCCGCCCAGTCAATACCGAAACATTCGGAACTTTGGAATCATTGGAGGATTTGGCCGGTCGTTAATTTCAAGGACCGTAGATAGTCGAAGTGCGCGTAAATTGATCCGGACATCCGATTATAAAAAACATCTTATATACACACGGCCACCACCTCAAGTCAGAAGTACTGCATGCAGTAATCTGCAAGTGGGCCTTAAAGATGTTGCCTATGTATCTAAATGAGAGAAGACTAATTATTAATTAAGATCATATCAGAAGAGATTCTCTTCCACTTTGTCGCTTTTTTTTTGGTGGGATTCATGTGCAATCTCGCTAAATTATTTTTATCTAATTTTCAGTACCTACACAGTTATGTAACCAGATTGCATACTTTTATCCTTCAGGGGTGGAAGGAGGGACGATCCGTGTAGTTACCTTGTGAGCGTGGCAATAAGGATTCCGTTCGCTTTGATACAATACGATGCCGTTCTTCTTGTCTTATTAGTCTTTGTAACAATTTCAAATATTAAAGAAAATTTTTTTGCCATTCAAAAATAAAAGATGTACTTTTATTAAGCTACATGTGACGCACTATAAATGCTCCCATATTGCCTTCAAGAAGAGGCTGAGACTTTCATCAACTTGTCCATGATAACATTTAACAAAGCACTCCATCCCCTTGTGATCTCCTTTCCATGGTAGTTGTGAGATTTTTTTTTTTTTTTTTTTGACAAGAGTAGTTGTGAGATTTTAATATTTCATAAATCAGCCACTCATGAAATGACAGTTCAATCCTCACAATGGTAAAAAGTTTGGCTTGGACACAAAAAGAGGTTCCAATATGAATACATGCATGCAATAATCATGCATCTAGTCACTTACTCTCTCCCTCCCAAAATTATTGTCCATATATGTTGTACTATTTGCACCTCTTAAAAAAACTCATTTTTATTAATTAACTTAAAGTAAATTTTTATACCATATGAATCTGATAGAATTTTCTTAGTTCTCCTAAACAAATATATTATAAATTGCAATATATAAACAATTTCTCAAAAGCGTGATAATAGTGCAATTAAGACGTACAATTATCTTGCAACGGAGGAGTAGTACTTTTTCCACACAAATAGACGTGTTGATAGACTATTTCACATATTTAGTCAATTAGTGGTTAACAATCTTACAAACTAAAACATGCCTTGAACATTAAAACTTTTTTTATCTGGACGTTGAGTACTCAACATATATAATTGGCTTGAATAAATATGGATGGGCATATATTGACATTATTATATAAATTAATCATGGAAATTGAGATATTTACCCAACTATTGCATATATACGAGAAATCAAATGTCTAGTAAGATCTTCTATTCTGATGGTTGTGATTTTCATTTTCCTCTTGACTTTATGATTTGGGGCTATTTAATATTATAAATTTATAATATATATATTTATCTACTATGCCAGCACACTAATAAGTAAAGGGACAATTTAATTGGAAAACATACGTGTCCAAGCTTATGATGGCATAGTAATTAAAATACTTATTGGTATGTGACATACTTTATCACCATTATATTAAGAATCGCAAGTTCAACTCATTTTTCAATATGCTAATATAATTATAGTGACTTTCACCAAAAAAAGAAAAAGAAAAAAGAAAGTACTGATCAATGAAACATGTATAAATGATAATTTTTTTTTTTGAGATACATATATGAACAAATTAAGATTGTAGTAATAGATAGCTAATATCACGTAAGCTAGGAAAGTATTGATGTTAGAAATTAAAATTCTCATACCTGAGAATGATTTAACTTCAACTATGACTGCTAAAAATAGTCATAATACACTTCATTATTATGTGATCAATCACTAATATTGCACGCTTATGTCCTTAATTTATTAAATGTTAATCGCTCAAAAAAATGTGTAATTTATTTAAATATCATCCATGCGACTCACGATGGTCACGGGTGGGGGTTCTGCGGTGAGTAGCGTAAAGTTCGAGGTCCTTGATAGTAATTTGAAAAGGCATGGAAGGGAGCTTCTCTTTACACGCACATTTTCCCGGGGCACACACCCTTCACAATTGTAAAACGTTGTTTTCCTCACCTCACCTCACGGTCTTCATCTCCTCCATAAATTCTAAGAGTTGTTCATGCTAAATGCTTAACAATTGCATAGCGGGCAATGGTTAAGGAGCCAACAATGTCACGAGCTTCAATTTCATAAACATATTTTTCATACGTTACAACTTGTTTCTATTTTATTCTCAAAAAATAAAATGATTTTAAAGTTACTATTATAGTAGGAGTATTTGTTTTGACAATAATACCATTTTCTCCTAATTTTACTTTAGATTTATGGCACACTGAATTTGGACCATTCATTTACTTTCGTGGATACTTTCAAGGTCCGGATATCATGGATTGTATCAATCCTCTCTCGTTTGTACAGTATATGTCCTAGTTTTCTTTTTCCGAGTGCTAATAGTAATTTGTCCAAGGGCTAGAATGTAATACAACAAGAATCCAGTTATGGTGCGTGTCCGAAGAAACCAAGTGCGTGCAAATAGAAGATCCCGTTGATGAGAGTCTGTACACTGGCCAATTTGATCCTCAGTTCGACTGTTCAGTGGAGAAGAGACCCGTAATTCTCTCTCTATCTCTCTCTCTCTCTCTCTCTCAAACAACACTAATGGGCTTCTCTTCGTTCCTCGGGAGGGTCTTCTTCGCCTCCCTCTTCATCCTCTCCGCTTGGCAAATGTAACCTCTCTCTCTCTCTCTCTCTCTCTCTCTCTCTCTCTCCATGTGTGTAATTATATATTGAATCTCCAGGGCAGAGTATGCTGTGGTAATTGAGAAATACACTTGTTGCCATCAGATCTAACTTTTAATCTATGGAGGATGTGTTATTTGTCATGAATCGTCCTTCACTTGCCTTCATATTTGCTGTATTGTGACAAACTAGTGTTCGTTAGAACAGTAAAGAAAGCATAATTTTTTTTGTAATTCTCCTGCTTTGGGGTTTCAAAAGGTAGGAAGTCTAAGGGGTTTACGATAGTTGTCGGTATAGATTTTAGATTGTAACTTTGGATTCTATTTTAGGTCATAGGTTCTCAGTCTAAGGGGTATTTTTTTTTGGTGTGGTAGTTGTGGACAGATTTTAGGTTATAGTTTTAGATTCTGCTTTAGATAAACTGTTTTCATCGACCTGTGAGTTTATGATTAAGTTGCTGAGCACTGGAAAAATACGAATTGAGCTTTTTCAAGTTAGTTGGGATAAAAAATCTTGTCCAAAAGGACCTCGACTCCAGCTTCTCTAAAATCGTATTTTGGGCACTTTTTCAGCTTATAAGGATTTATAAAATATTGAAGTGGGACGTAAAAACTTCTTACGAGCACTAACAACTGCTTTTTAAAAGCTTAAAGATTTTACGTTGACACAGACCAAGTCAAATGACTTTGGCTTTGGCGTAGGATACTGATTAATCAGGTCTCTGAGAAGTGAAGAAGTTCTTTTATTTTATTTAGAATTTGCTTGGCTTCCATACTGGGCGTATTTGTTGGGGACTCATGTGTTTTTCTAGTTGGACTAAATTAGATGGAGTCCCATGCAGTTTTATTTACCTATATGTATCCAGATTGGGTTGTGAAGTCTTGGGGGTTGCCTAAAATTAAGAACTTGTAGGTAACGAAAAAGGGAAGAAAGTGAGAGAGTGACAAGTTGTGAGGAAGACAATAGAGACGTAGGGGGCTAAGAGAAAATATATTGGGGAATACTGTGGGTGAGCGAGTGCTCAACTATCCTTGAGTGAGGGCTCGGTAGGTTTTTAAGTTTTACGCACTTGGCCTATCTCACATGGTAATAGTATTTTACTTTTGGTTTGTGAATCCTTTGTCTAATGTTGGTAATTTTGGCCGAACCACGTAAACTTGGTATTTTCTCTTGCGTGTGTGTGAATTTTTTTTACGGGTGCTTCCATTGGCTTGGATGAGATTTGTGGTTATAACTCTCATCAACTGTGTTTCATCAGTTTGTTCTTGGGGATACTTGTGTTTGGTTGTCTTGGTTTTACTGCAATCAATGATCATGTTTCTTATGCTTCTGTTTCGTTGAGTTGGTACATCTTAGCTCATTTTGCAATTTTACTTGGTATGCTTGGAGGTCTTAAATGAAGCATGACTTTTGATGTTGGGCATCTATCCTAATTTGCGAACTAGAACTGCTGAGTCTCAATCTCCCCATGAGTTTTTAATACTGCACACTTTGATTGTCTGTAATGGAATATTCAAAACTAATTCATCTGAGTCCTAGGAACATAAGGAAGATTTGTTGATACTTGGGATTCTACCAACCCCGCCTTGTGAACATTTTGCCTGCCATTTGTGTACTGTGAGGAGTAGGCAGTGGCGGAGCCAGGAATTAAGTATAGAGGGAGCACTTCTTGATCATAATCTTCAAAATATTTACCCAACTTAAGCATGATGTTAGTTTCTTAAATTATAGAGATGTATTCCCTACTTTTAACACACAATCACCATTAATTGAAGAAATCAAAAGCATAATTAAAAGTCCTAAAAATTAAATTATAAATCAAAGTCCCAAGCATCTAAGAACAGAACTTAATTAATAGAGATCAGATACAAAAACTGAATAATCAAAAGCCTAATCTTATTTTAGTTGTGTGACAAATAACTATAATTAAGAGAGAGGAGGTTGTAAAACACATTAATTAACGGGTTGCTTTTATTTTTTGTAAACATATGATTGATTTGTTTGGTAATTTTTGTACGTAAAGAGGAACTAGTGTAATTCTTTAGGTAGTAAAAAATGAAAGACAATACATCTAAAGGGGTAATAGTGACATGATCCGGGGGCACGTGACCCCCCTGGTTCTATGCCCCTCCGGCCCCTGGGAGTAGGTTCTTTATATTGGGAGTGTTCAACCCCAACGGTGTGTTCTAGTTTGAAGCAGTGAACTTAAATGACGTTGTTTGAAGTAAGCATGATTGGTAGATCTCCATTTTGATCATCAACTATGTATCGTGAACTGATTTACATAAGCCACTTATACAAGCTGTGATTTGTAAGGGTAGGAGAGGCAGGAGTGGTGTTGTTCCTGGGATAAGGTCTCACCATTGTCCATTTTAAATCTACTATGATGAGGATGGAAATTCAATGTGGTTTAACTGAACCAATCTCCAGCCGCCAATGGGTTTGGTTGGTTACATTCTTAAAAGTCTTTTCTGGTGCTTGTCTAGAAGATTCGCCAATTTACCTGGAGCATTCCTATATACTTGTTTTGGTTAGTTTTGCATATGAAGTAGGACCTTTTCGTGTGCTTTCTTTTTCCCCGAAGAATGTTATAATGGTTACAATACCAATGTAACTATCAGAGAACCAAAGGTCCAAAGCAAAAGCTCTTCATGGGTTTTTTCCCCCTTCTTTTCACTTTTGTTGAATCTTCTTCCTTCCTTACTAATCCTATCTGATTTATGTGCTGAAGTCAATCATTCCTTTTCTTTTCCTTACTTGCCCTCCCTGCCTTATTTATGTTGCTTTTACTTCCATCCTCTATTCCTCCCATATTTTAAGAGTAGGCTTCCTTTATCATTTTGGCTAGTTTCTTTACATCATTTATGGAACTCCTCTTTCTTTTTCGTTTTCATCATCCCCCATTACTTCCTCTTTCAGTGAAACAGGCTATGTCCTCCTCCAACAGGTTGTATATGCACTTCGTTTTACTTGAAGGATTATTGATTATCTAATGTTTTACGTGCATCTTCACAGGTTCGATGAGTTCGGTACTGATGGTGGGCCTGCAGCCAAGGAACTCTCACCTAAGTTAGCTGTTGTCCAAAGATTTCTGACTTCCAAGTTGGGGGAAGGGGTACCAAAAATCGATGTGGGTCCTTTGTTTTATTTTCTGTGCTTTCTATTTTCCTTGATAGATTTGGTTCATGCTTGGTCTTGCTTCAAGTATAGTTAATATTCTAATTTGAATATTCACATTCATTATTCAGGTAACCTACTTCGTTGCAGCCTCTATGGTTCTAAAAGGGCTTGGAGGCGCTCTATTTGTATTTGGCAGTTCTCTCGGTGCTTATCTGCTGGTAGGACTATCTGCTCTTTCAACAATGAACTAATGCAAAACTGCGTTATTAGACTTCCATAATATCATCTCTGATTTAACCATTGCTAATCATCGTTATATTTTCTTGTTTTTTATCCTTCTCATTTTGTATGTGTAGCTATACCACTTGGCATATACCACCCCACTTTTGTATGACTTCTTCAACTACAAGTATGGTGAGCCAGAATTTTTCGTACTTCTACAGGAGTTTTTGCAGGTTTGCTTCATATCTCATTTGCTTTCTTATCACTTCAATTTTTGTAGATTTGACATTCCCCAATGTTTCCATGTCTTATTTTTTGAGAAAATACCGACTCCGTGTGTCTGTGATCAAAACGTCCTATGTCAATATCCGTGCTTCTTAGGTTTCTTGTCTTTCTTGTTCGCTCTGAGAATCAACTTTGGGTAACTGGATTTCCATTTCTTGACAGTGCATAGCATATTTTGGTGCATTGCTATATTTCCTTGGGATGAAGAACTCAATTACTAAGAAGCAGCTGAAAAAGAAGACCCAAAAGACCAAGACAAGTTAGATATATTGAAGAAGCTGTAATGAAATTCACTGTTAAAAATGGATCGGGCAGCTAAGCTTTGCATTCTTGACCTTTCCTCTTTAGTTAGTTAGTCCATTATTTTGTGCTGTAATTGTATGTCATTCGTCCTTGATTTCCATTTGACAAGGTGTTGATTCTTAAGCCCTTAATTCGGGGTGAGATAATCAGGAAGAACATAGACCGTCAAAGTTGTGTACCTTCTTTTGTACTCAATTAAGGATGTCTTTTGTGCTAGAAGAATTATGACTCTTGTTTGTTAAGCAGTCTAGGCCGATTCAGAAAAGACGAACAAAACACACAAAATGGAGAAGGAAAATAAGTTTACAAGAATGGAGCATTGGGTTAAGGTTTGATGCTGACACTTTACCAATCCTCGAACCAACGACCTGTGGGTTCTGTTGCCACTTACTATAGCCAACAAGCAAACAAGAGGATTGGGATTGGGTTAAGGTTGTGAGCAGATGAAGTGCACAAACCCGGACACAAATATCATTCCAAGAGTTTTAGAGAATGAACGATTCCAATCTTTTTTGAGCCCAAAATGGATTTAAGAAATTGAAAACTGGAGGAAAGTAAAACTGGAAGGGAACATGTTGGGCGTAGTATTAATTCTTGTGGGATTCATTGGTCAATTTAGGATTTTTTTTCTTGGATTTAATCCCTTGCTAGTGAACAGCGATATTGGTCCAACAAAGATTAGTCGATATCAATGTGCGTAAGCTTACAAAAACACTCGAGTTATATCAAAAGAAAAAAAATGAAAAAAGGAATCGCGGTGAACAACTACAAGACAACATGTCCTGTTTCCAGGCCAACAAAGCTGGAGGAAAGTTTGTACCATCATTTTAACTTCTAAGTTCATGCCGTTAGTGCACTTACCAAACTAGGTCACAAACAAACTTTGTAACCAAAAGTTTACAACAGATGCTTTTATTCTTTTCTAGCACACGAAGCAATTTCACATTTCAAAGCCGGGGCGAGGCTATTACTTCCTTGCTGGCCAATCCCAAGACGCCACATAGCTCAGGGTACAAAGATTTTCGTATATCGGCGTACACCTCACCGTCCCACTTCCTTTTAACCAACTCCTCCGCCAGGCGCACGGCAGCCTCCACCGTTGCCTCCCCGCTATCGTGCACGGAGTCGACGATCCCCATCGCCACAGCCTCCGCTGCCCTCATTTTTGCCGCTTTCAACAAAATGTCCCTTCGAGTTGCAGACGACCCCACCTTTGACCTCACCAGCGCTGTGAAGTAGTCCGGGAACGTCAGCCCTGCATCAAAGAAGGAACAGAGGAGTTGAAACATAAAATTATGAAAAGAAAGCATGGATTGTAAGTTTGTAACCCTCCCTAGAACTCCGCCAGCAAATAAGTGCTCAGACTGCGTAAAAATGCTCATTATCCGCCATACAACAAGTTAGATTAAAATGGTTGGATGCTTGTTTCAAATATCTTTAGAGAAGAGTTCAACCCTTCCCCTTTATTACACAGTTTACACGAGCTCTCCAATATACAAGAATGCCTGCGGAACACTCGGGCAAGGCGCCGTGTCTGTCTTGTTGACATTTGATAAATTAAAACACTTACATAAATACTCACATCCATCACGCATGTCAATATACACATCATATCCCTACATTTGGGTGTAAGGGGCATTTACTTCTCCTGTTATCCTTTGGATAAAAAGGTACAGAGGTGGTCCACCTTCAGCAATTGTAGTTTCACACAACAATTGGGGATTTGTTCAAACTCTAGGAGTGGACCTAGCTATATATATAACCCATAGTTTTCACTCACCTCAGCATATGTAGTGATAGATCTACAGAATAACTGTTCAATTTAGCACATTGTCAAACAGACACGAATAGTACTTTGCCCTTGCATATTTCTACACTTCCAAGTACAATTTTACTCTATAGTAGTAGTACATTAAATCGCATTGCGCTAAAAAACTTAACTCTACGATCTGCTAAATCGCGGATCAAAAAAAAGGGTCCACTAAATCGCCTTGCACCAAAAAACTCATCACTTAATCGATTTTCCTTCAATGGTTATCTTTTTTAGGTACATTGAAATTGTTTCTTACTGTTTACAAGCTTGTTGGAAACTCATCTTTAGAGATTTAGTGCTGATAAAGGATACTGATCAATGAAGTTTAACAATTTTGAAAATGGAAAATGCTACCCTCAACCTCAAGGACAGACGATAATATATAAAATGAGCATCAATATCCGAGAAAAATGTATAGATATCGTGGAATTCATGAGATATGAATTGAAATTCAAACTTATTTGACATTACTTGCACATTATCCTACGCCTGTTAGGCAGACGTTAGCAAGACCCTTTTGAAGATTATTCCGGAATTTTTTTTGAAAGTGCCTATATCGCCGTAAACCAGTCCGTGCACATAAGATATTTCTCATCGGTACATCGGGTCTAACAGTATCGGAAGACTAAAAAAGCTTGCGCATTAATTTAAAGAACAATGCTATAGTGACTATGTCTCGGTATCACATTTTGGGTATTTCGCGGTCACAATTGCATAAGTAGAATGTGCTTCACAAACAAATGGGTCACATTATATACAGTGGCACATAGTACTCCTAACGTGGTACTTAGACATGCTCGCCAAAGCATTAGTGTAATTTAAAACATTATTACGTACCTAAGTCCAGCTCGCTCATATACAGCACGCCTCGATCGCTCCTCATCAACACGTAATCGTGGCTCAACGCCAGCATCATCCCGGCCGCCGCCGCGTGACCCGTCACGGCGGCGATCGTCGGCATCGGCAGCCCGATCAAGTCCGCAACCGCCGGCCTGAACATCTCGACCATGTGGAGCAGCCGGTCGTGGGCGGATCCTCCGCCGGCGTCGGCGGCGGACTGGGCCCACGCGAGGTCGAAGCCGTTGGAGAAGAACTTGCCCCGGGCGGCGGTGATCAAAGCCGAGCCGCGGGTGGACTGGTCCTTGGCTTGGCGGAGGGCCGACCGGAGCGAGTCGATGAGGGCCGGGTTGAGCCGGTGCTCGTCGTCGGCGGTTAGGGTCAGGAAGAAGATCTCGCCGCGCTTCTCTAGCGTGCACATCGCGGTGGCGGTGGTTACCGATGTGGATTTATTGACCTCTATTATTGCGCCTCGGACTTTAGTTTCTGGGAATTGATAGATATAGACTTATATAGTCATACATATAGGAGTACACGATTGACAAATATAGAAGGGCAAATATGGACAAATATATGATGGACAAATATGGTCAATTATATCATGGGAAAATATAGGAGGGCAAACATGGATAAATATGGTCATGGTCCCATCTATATCATGGGAGATGGATTGTTGTCCAACCAATTAACCAAACAGATGTGTTAATGCACACATACCACAATTTTTGTAGAGTCTTATCTTAGGTCTTGCACAAATTATTCGAATAGCTCGTTTGATTGACACATTATGTTCAAGAGTTCAAGTAAGAAACAGTTTAATCCGGTATCACTTATGACCTTGGGGTTTGGCACAATGATCGTGTGGCACTCTTTTAAAGTGTAAGGTATTAAATTCGACTCCTATGCCCAAGAGGTTGGTTCTTGGAGTAATCAAACCATTATTAATAGAGACAAAACTACCTTAGGGCATAGGGCCCCCCGCGTAGTTTCGAATTTTTTTTTCTTTTCAAATATCAATATCAATATCAATATTAGTTATTTTTTGTTTATTAAGAGCACCTATATATTGTGTTTTGTGATGGGTGTTATTTAGATATTTACATGCATTAAGAATGTACTTATTTTGAGTCCCAAAACTCAACCCATCTCTCTGTGCATGGTTTTTCAAAAGTTTTTCTTCAACTATTAATTTAATTTCTTTTTCTATCTCTTTCCAATCATTATCCAAAAAATCTCTCTCAAAATCCAAACCAAAATAGTATTCATAGTTCCGGAACCTTAATATTTCAAAATGTTATTGTTCATAATTCGGTCTCCGCCTTTACAAAACTCTGGTTCCATCCCCGATTATTAAAATACTAACACCCTATGATCTGGAAAAGGAAAAGAAATTAGCAAGAGTCCTTACCGATATCCAATTAAGCTAATTTTAAAAAAAATATTTTTAAAAGTATGAACAATTTGGAGCATCTTTGAAGAACCTAATGTGTGCCCCACTAAAATTACTTGTGCATGATTTGTGCACGTTATCTGTGCGCCCAACTCCAAGGGGTATCGCCAAGTGATCAAGGTACTTAGAGGTTTGCTCCCTCCTAAGTTTTCAGGTGCTATCAATTTCTTTGGCGTCAGTCCATACATACGGAGCATTTACTTCGATTTCAAGTGGATGGTTGGTTTTTGATTCCCTATAATTAGTCGAGGTATGCACACATGCCCTCAGACGACGAAGGGGAGATGTTTATATATATATATTTGGATAAATAATGGGAGATGGATTGTTGTTGAACCAATTGACCAAACGAATTTGAGGATTATGGGTACCCAAGCATCCAATTGATTGGTACGTCTTACTAATTTAAGAATAAATTAAATCATAGATCTAAAACAAGCAACTACTTAATAATTTTTTTTTTATAACAGTGTTCTGACCAGCTTACGTGCACCTCGTCTAAGAGCATCTACAGTGGAACAACCAAAAGCATAAGGTTGTTAAAGTTACCAATGTTCTCTAAAAAAAAGTGCTCACAGTGGCATATCCAAACTTAACAATCTATTAGCAACTAATCAAATTTTGGCCCTTAGGCCATCCACAGTGGTATAATCAAATGTTAATTGTTTTTAAAGTTAACAATGCTTGTGCAAAAGATGGCTCACAATGGTATAATCAAACTTAGCAACATCCTTAAAAATAATCAAATTTTAGGTTTTGGATAACCAAAACTATCAACATTTTTCAATAATCAAAAGCATTTTTAAGCTTTGGATAACCAATTTTAGGCTGTGGACCCCTTATTTTGGTTATGGACTAGAAGCGACCATTGTGAACCTCAACATTGGTAAGCTTAACAACCTCTTAAATGAATAATCAAAAGCTGATGTGTCAACTTTTGGTTATCCATTTTTGATTATACCATTGTGGATGGCCTTAGATAATCAAAATTAGCAACTTTTTGCCAATAACCAAAACTCTCTCTCTTTCTCTCTCTCTCTCTCAACAATGTTTCTAGGAAAAATATTTTTCATAGTTCTTTTTTTTTTACAAAAATAGTTAGACCGTTTTTCAAAATCAGTTTTTGTATTATTAAAAACTGGTTTTTTAAAATTGTATTTTTTTTCAAAAAGTATTTTTTTTTACAACTTTTTTGGAAAAGTGTTTTCCAAAATACAAGTTTTCAAAAAATTATTTTCTATTTCTAATAACATGTTTTTATTAGTTTGAAAAACTATTTAAAAAAAGCTATTTTATATGGTACATTGCTAACCTTAGCAATTCCTTAAATGGATAATCAAAAGGTTATGTGACAACTTTTGATTATCCAATTTTGATTAGTCCATTGTGGATCGATGCTCTAATACTTTGGACAACAACCCACTACTTACGTTCACATGCATGATACTCCATACATTGATTTCGAAAAGTCTACGGTTCTCGACCCCAAAGGATCCTGATCGGATCCCGACGCCCCGTCGGGAACACTCCAGCCACCGGACGGTCGATCCGAGCCGTTCAAAAATTCTTACAAAAAAAAACTGAGTGGGCTTATGCGAGAATTAACGGTATCTGATATGTGTAGGTGCTCAGATCGACCGTCTGGTGGTCGGAGTGTGCCTAACGGGACGTCGGAATCCGATCAGGATCCTTTGGGATCGGGAACTGTAGCACCGCCGGATGGTGATTTATGTGTCCTTTACTTGAAATTAGGTTTGTCCCTTTGCAAAAGTGGTCCAATAAACCGGTGGGAGACGAAAGAGTAGTATAGTATCATTTATACTTCAAGTAAATTGCTTAGCCGCTGGGGTCTTTTTCGACTTTCTCTTCGTTTTGTTCCGCAATAAAGTACTAAATCGTCGTGGTTTGGGTCCGCAAGTTGCCCCTCTCTTCAGTGTGGACAACAGACTGAATGCATCGGTGATCATACAAGAGAGAGAAAAATCCGCGCGAGAGAGATTTCCACATTTACCGTGAAACTAATCGTTGTGCGGATGTATTAACAAAATAACGCACTGGTTTCGATGGGAGATTTTCACATCTATCCTTATACGCCTAGTTGTATCGCTAGTTTATTTTATGCGAATTTGGTTGGGGGTTGCATATCCTAAAATTGTAAACACTCTATGCATTGTTCTTCCACCGAAGAGAGAGAGAGATCTGAGGTGAAACTGCGTGCCTGTTGCTGTTTTTGTTGCCGGACCCAAAGAGAGAGAAATCCGAGAGTGAGAGAGAGAATGATCTTGGAAAAGATGAACAATGCTTCACCCACCATTGTGAGCTGTCCTTATTTGGAATACAACAAAATGGACCTATTTTTCCCATTTTGCTTTCAACAGTGTGGGCATAGAGCAAGCAGTGTTCTCTTTCGGTCTCTAAAACCAATCTCTCTTTCTGTCTATGGTCTCCAATAAAATTCTTTTCGATTATTACTCTCATTTCTCTACTTATTTCTCCACTCGTTACTCCAAAATTAATCTCCCTCAAGATCCAAACCTAACAAAGCAAGGGTTTTCATTTGGACCATTTAAGAATTGCGTAGGCCCAATTAAGAAAGATTAGCCCAACAGACAAATTAGATTAGGTTTTCAACGGTCAATTAGCTCGACGGACTTATTTTTTAAGGGCAAAATTTGAACGATTGTTGATGGAAGTTAGTTGAAAATGGGATATAATGAAAATTGTTGAAATATATGACATTGCGTGCAAATGGAAATGCACCCACATTGCATTTTTTTGGCCAAACGTTACTATTCATGGCTACTTTTTGGAAATAGCTAGGCCAAATCACTGGACTTGCTTAGAAGATAATTATACTTTCTCTGTCTCTAAATAAATGTCTGACGCGCAAATCTAGGCCTTCAAAAAGATGCATTTGTTTCGTTAAGAAAATAATTTTTTTTTCACAAATCAATAGATACTAATGAGTTCTATTAGATTGTGAAAAAAATTTAAATTTTTTAACAAAAAATATGCATGTTTTGTAAAGCCTAATTTTGCGCGCCGAACACTTATCACTACAAGAAAATGCGGATTTGGTGACATAATGAAGCACATTGGCAAAAGTATATATGGGTCGGCAAAGGTTTTCGCCGATAAAAAATTTTGCGTCGGCAAGTTGTCGGCGTTGATATTAGGAAAGGGTTTCGCCAACGTGAATTGTCATTCATCGGCAAAAGTATAGTTTCAGCAACACAAGTTTGCATCGGCAAAACCTGTCGGCAAATGGTAATGCGTCGGTAAATGGGGTTCTAAAATTGGACAATGTAACACTTTTGGCGATGAGACTTTTGCATCGGCAAAAGTCAATTTTTAAAAAATCCAAACCTGCTATAGTTGTTCCGCGCACCCCGTGTTTCGAACGTGGGACCCCAAGTATCCACACTTACACGCCTAACACTAGACCAACTTACTCTTTCATGGATATTATTACTAGATTTAATATATAACCTATTTATGCAGTATATATTATATTCTATTAAATCTTCTGTGGTAAGTATCTACTATATATATATATATATATATATATATACATACATATACTACGTATGAATACTAGGGTTTGCCCGGAGGCACGGCGCAATGTGAGATCTAATTAGTGGCAATTGTGCAATTAATATTGTTTGAAAGAGGGAGAGCTGTAGGATTTATGGAGCAAATCAATAGTTATGATTTATAGAGAGATAAGATTCAAAAACTGTTCTCCCTTATTATGTAGACACTTAACACATATATATGTACACAAAACTTCTTATAAGGGCGCTCTTAACTTGTTAAGTTAAGGACGTTCCCTTTTCCGATCGAATTTGATGTTCCAAGTCGTAATAACATTTTTTACCAAAAACTGATCAGATCAAGCCCTTCCCGGTCATTTTTTTTTTCGATTTCTTGTGGGTACCCTTAAAATCATATTCTAAACACTTAGAACTTAAAAGAATGCATTTTTTAAAAAAAATTCAAACTTTCTTTTATACAAATTACACTATATATAATGAATTACCCTTGCCTACAGACAAATTGTGGGACATGAGAGAGTATAACATATATATTATATGTATGTACACTATATATATAGATGTACTCTATGTAATATACATATCATACGTTATACTATATAGGAATATGATTTCAAGCGATACAAAAAATATACATAAAAACACACTATCTCAACCATTGAAATGAGTGACTAATAAGATGGTGTATTTTCATGTGTCCCTTTAACTCCCTTATATACACATATATAAAATGTACATATAATTATACATAAGATCTATACCGTATACATACATATACGTTACATGTGAATACGAACAATTGCCAACACAAAGATTTCGTCGCCGGAAGATTTGACTTTTGCTGATGCACATTGTGTCGCCAAAGGTTCCCCGCAAGACTATTGCCGATGCAAAAATGTCGTTGCCGAAATATTCAACTTTTGCCTATGCACAATTCATCGCTAAAAGAAAGTTTCGTCGGCAAATATTTCCCAGGAAAATATGTCCCACCAATCTTACTTTTGCCGACAACATTTGCCGACGCATTTATTTTTGTCGCCAAAAAGCTTACATTCACCGACACATACTACTTTTTCATCGGTAAGAGCTTACTTTTCCCGACAAAAAATACATTGTGTCGACAATTTGGTTGCGCTTGGTGAATTTTGTTGTAGTGTATTTAGGGACGGAGGGAGTACTATAAAAATCATATTGATTGCGTTAATTATAGAATTGATTTTGGCACTCCATATTTAGTCTTTTTTCCTATTTAAAATAACCAAAGTACCCTTGAAAGTGGTTAAAACTAACAAAAGAAAGGATAATTTGGTAATTTCACATAGGATAAAGACAAAAAGTGGAGTGCCAATGGCTAAATGTGAAGTGCCAAAATCACTTCCCTTAATTATATCATAAACAAGATTTTACATTATCAAAGCCAACAAATATAACTCATACTCTATATTAGATTGCAATCCATTTATTTCCAAGATTTAAATCTACCATTGATCGACAACCGTAGAACGTGATTTTTGACGTGGTTAAGCTTTTAATCAGGTCCATAAGATTAATGGTTTTAATCATTTGGGCGAATCTAAAATAAATCTAAACAGATTCGAAATTAGATTTTTTTTTTTTTCAAATGATAGGATACTTCGTTGATAATAATAAAGAAAATATAGAGAATAGGAAGCCATCCTAAGCGAGGGATATAGCAACTACAAAGGAGGCCTAAACACCACGCAGAATATCCAAGACCTCACACAACCAATGCGCAGAATAGATGGAGCATATCTCCAATTAGCGCAACACCAGATAAGTGACAAAAAACCCCACCAAAACACCCGAGTAAGGTGAGGGAAGCCCCTACAATAACGGGAGAGAAAAATAGAGAGAAACGAGAACATCAATAAATCAAAAACCTACAATAGACTCACACTCCTATATTCAACCGCCCAAAAAAACACCGCAGCCTAGAGCCTCAAAAACCATAGTAGCCACACCCCAGCATACGGTGACACCAACTGCTACCTCCATCCCAAGATATTACGACCTCATCATGGCACGAATTTATGCGCCGCTCAGAGCGACGAGGAAGGGGCCGGCCTGATAACAACGATGGGACCGCAGGAAGATCAGACAGAAAAGCACACGGTGAGGAAGATCGAAACGAGGAGCACGGAGGTGGACTGCTCTGATGAGAAAGATCGGAAGAAGCCTTTGTCACTTGACATCAGCATCTCATAGCACGCCGAGTTCAGGGGGAGATCTAAAGTAGAGAGAGTAAGAGAGAGGGAGGGGGCGCTGCCCTTCCCCTAGGAAAATTCTATTCTGCGAAACTCTTAGAGAGAGAGAGAGAGAGGAAAAGAAAATTCTGCTACCCCAAAATTAGATTTGTTCAACTTTTTCAAAAACTGCAAAGATTCGGTTCTAGGCAACAGTACTGGTCAATCGAGTAAAATGGAGGGGAGAGAAGCATTTTTAAATCGTACCAGAATTTGTGGAGGATAACGTATTAAATTTCAAAAATGCTACTTGCACAATCGTTGTGTTGGTTGTGTGAGTAATTCTAACCGTCCAGATGTTTGGACGGTCTAGATTTTATAAAAACTCTTCCAAGGAAAAGTTTAACTTTTATGGGAAATAGTTTGAGCGAATCCTGACCATTTATTACAATAATGGATGGCTAGAGATTGATTGTGTGTTGTGTTTTACACAATCGTTGTGTGTAGCACTTTTGATCTAATTAAGCCCTGTGGGATCTTTTTCTCTTTGCTCGGTTCAGATATGATGTAAATATTTTAAAGAAGGGAAGGGAGCTCCAACCATAAAAAGGGCCTAGAGCGTTTGGTTTTGGCCATTTATCTCTTTCAGGTCTGCTTTTGTGATCTTTTGTGATCAGCGGTTAAGAAAATATAGTCTCACATTATTTGGTTACTCAACCAGAGAATAGGCAACAGCCCCAGAAACGGAACAATTAACCTTGAAATGCTTTCCAAATGCAAAATGAAAATAGAATGAGTGATATTCACTTAATAATATTTGAGCCATCTTTCATTCATTGCCAATTAACTTTGAGATGGATATAAAGTTTTTACAACGTATCATCAGCAATATTCAATTTTCACAACCCATCAAGACCAGGTTGAAATTGATATTGATATGAAATCAATCAACAATGATCGATAGATTCAATACAGAATTATCTTGGAAGTGATATGTTTGATACAAAAGTTTGTTTTTTTCAAGATAAATGTGTTTTCGAACCATATTTTAGATATTCATGTAACATGAGGATCAACGCGCTGCATGGTTGATGGTCTCAATAAAATCCAAAAAAGTGAATGATGTTCATCATTTAAAACATATAAGAAGGCCCATAGAACACCTTAACGTGAAACTCTAAGAGCAATAAATAATTTTCCTCAGAAAGGGCTCACAAATGGACAAGCTTAACGGTGAAATCCCTAAAATAGACGGTATAGGATCATCTGCATCCTTGAGCAACTTGGTAAAGGTTGATTTGTACCCCCTCTTTCCCAAATTTCAAATGTATAATTACTTATATTTTTATGAATCTTACTATTTTATAGATATTAAAATTTGAATGAAATACAGTTTCAAAAATCATTAGAAAACATCATGGATTGAAAAATATAAGTAATTTATAATTGACACGAATGTCGAAAAATGCATAAGAAATTTAGGACGGATAGAGTATATTCTGATCACAACATATATTAACTTCTAATGAGTTTTTTTTTTAATTCGCAACTTCTAATGAGTTGAAGTATTTATAACGGTGATTACCGCTCAATCAAATTAAAGGGACACATATAGTCTTATATTCTCAAAACACTAATTATGTAAGACCTATTAAGCACAATTTCAATATTTGATTCAGCTGATTTATTATCAGAATACATTACTACTTATTCTTTCACTCGTCGACTCCAATCATTTGTGTTGAACGGAAGATGAGTCTCCCCAGACTCCATCAGTACACAATCAATTTCAAGGGAATGATTTAGGGAATTGCTCTCTCTACCGACGTTAGATTCGAAACTTTTCAGATTCTATAAACTCTTATCCTGTCGGTCTATATGGAGCTATTGAGTCTTGAATGGGACCCCGATATTTGGTCCCAAGAATTAGTCAGGTACGCATGAGTAGACCGAACACCGATTAATTTGAAAGATAGCAAATTCATTTGTGCAGGCGGAGATTAAAATATGTGGTCAAAAAAAGAATCGTGATATTCTTAGAAGACGGAGGCACTGAATAATTCTCCCTCAGTCAGTCACTTTCAAGCTCTCAAATCTTGGGTCAAAGCTCTCCCTTTGATTTCTCGGGTCTCGAGACAGCGACGCGCCTCCTTCCCTTTCCCAAGCGCACCCACCAAAACCATAACCCTAATTCCCAATAAATTTTTCAGTCTCGTGGGTATTATGTGGTGTCCGCTCAGCACATTCGAACCGTCCGATGAGATTTT
Source organism: Rhododendron ovatum (assembly GCA_019656835.1). Classification (NCBI taxonomy): domain Eukaryota; kingdom Viridiplantae; phylum Streptophyta; class Magnoliopsida; order Ericales; family Ericaceae; genus Rhododendron; species Rhododendron ovatum. Next base: position 5,300,137 of record CM033798.1, on the reverse strand, counting down.
GAACGGCTTAAATTTGAAGAGAAAAAAATAAGAGAGAAAGAGGAGGGATGACAAGAGAGAGAAGGTTTAATCTGAACCATCCAAAAGTGTAGCTCGGGAGTGCCGAGCGGACACCACATGAGATATACTCGCTCGGTACTAAAAAATTTCTCCTAATTCCCACCAAATGGAGAGAGAGAGAGAGAGAGAGAGAGAGAGAGAGAGAGAGAGAGAGACTTTTCTCCAAAAAAGTTTTCTCAGAAAGTTTTATTAAAATTTGGACCATCCAAAACATTTTCGGACAATCACGATTGATTACTGTTGTAATTAAAGAACTTGTTCACGTTTCTCTCATACACATATTAACACTAGTAGCACAAGTATTTTTTTCCCTTGAAAACCGGATTTCCGGACGAGAAACCGTAAATAAGTTTCTCTCATACACATATTAACACCAGTAGCACAAGTATTTTTTCCCTTGAAAATCGAAATTCCGAATCACAAGCTGTAAATAAGTTTCTCTCATACACATTAACACTAGTAGCACACGTATTTTTTCCCTTGAAAACCGGATTTCCGGATTAAAAGCCGAGAATAAGTTTCTCTCATATACATATTAACACAAGTAGCACAAGTATTTTTTCCCTTGAAAACCCGATTTTCGGATCAGAAGCCGTGAATAAATTTCTCTCACACACATATTAACACCAGTAGCACAAGTATTTTTTCCCTTGAAAATCGGATTTTCGGACCAATTTGCGTGCAACTTAACTATTTTCATTCTGAACTATTATTTTTACCATGAAATTAATAATTGGACAAACCCTCTGATCGTCACGAAATTTAAAATGTTTGACCTCCATAAAATCCGAATACGCAACAAACATTTATTAATTTTCTCATATCTAATTAGCCAAGTCGGATTGATCAGTGCTTTATTTATTAATTCCATCTCTCTTTGTGCTTGATTCCATTCACAAGGTTTCTTTTGCATCTGTTCTTTCTTCCATTTTCGTGTGTCTTCGTTCCCCCTTTTTTTTTGGTATATCTTTTTCAACCCCCTTCTCTCTCTCTCTCTCTCTCTCTCTCTCTCCACTTGATTCCTCCAAAAATGAAAATACACTAGCTACTGCATCTAATTCTCTTCTCTCTCATCATTCCCAACTCTCTTCAAATTCAGATCTACCCTCTCACTAAATCAAAGAACCAAAGACCCAGAACAAACTCTAACTCTCTATTTCCAGAAGTGCTGTTTGAATTGGCAAGTCTGGCTAACCGGTGGTGGACCGGAGGCCAACCAGGCCTGCCTGGTGTAGAGCCGGCGGCGGCTAGCTCAACCATGCTCAACAAGCGCGATCTAGAGATATCGCTGAATGAAGGAAGCGCGCTAAATTCTGGTCATGGTGACGAAGAGGAAGATAGAGACGGAGACGAGCCTAAAGAAGGCGCGGTTGACGTTGGGACTCGTAGACCTAGGGGCCGCCCTCCCGGATCGAAAAACAAGCCGAAACCGCCGGTTTTCATGACTAGGGATAGCCCTAACGCGCTCCGTAGTCATGTCATGGAAGTAGCAGGAGGTACCGACGTAGCAGAGAGTATAGCTCAATTCGCCCGGAGGCGTCAGAGAGGGGTGTGCGTGCTCAGTGGAAGTGGCTCGGTTGCCAACGTGACGCTGAGGCAGCCGGCTGCTCCGGGCGCTGTGGTAGCGCTTCACGGAAGGTTTGAGATTCTATCCTTGATTGGTACTTTTTTGCCAGGACCGTCCCCGCCTGGTTCCACCGGCCTGACGGTGTACCTGTCCGGCGGGCAGGGACAGGTGGTGGGAGGAAGCGTGGTCGGATCGCTTGTGGCGGCAGGGCCAGTGATGGTCATCGCCACCACTTTTACTAACGCGACCTATGAGAGATTGCCTCTAGAAGAGGACGATGATCAGGCGCAATTGCCCGGTGCTGCCGCAGGAAATTCGTCCCCCGTTATCGAAAGTAACGGGGGACAACCGGAGCATCGCCTGCCTGATATCTCTCCCTTCCCTATTTACAATATGCCACCAAATCTATTGCCTAATGGTGCTCAAATTAGTCATGATCCCTATGCGTGGACTCATGCCCGCCCTCCCTATTGAGAGAGAGAGAGAGAGAGAGAGAGAGATCATCATCAATCTTCAAGGCTTCAGTTCAGAAGTGTGCAGGGAGAGAAAGGAGACCAATCTCAAATGCTATTGTACAGAGAATGCTATAAAGTAAGCTTCTTTTCTTTAGTGTTGCATAAAATCTTGTGTGTAAAATAAAAAAAGATTGTTTTCTTTTGAATGATCAATAATTCTCTAACCTACACAAATTGCTTAATCTTTGAGCCTGCTATTTGTTTTCTAACACTTCAATCATCAACATAAAATATGATTTCTTTTACACATATCCAACTATGTATACAGAGTTGTTGTCTTTAATCATGCATGTTTGTATAATATATGCTCTACACTGAATCATTGTTTTTTTTTTTGAACGGCGAATTTTTTATTATTTATCTTTGAAAAAGAAACAAAGACTAACTGAACCATTGATGAATTATGGTTTGTGATCGATTATCTTGTATGGTAGGTGGAGTGGCTTCATCTTAATTAGGGATACTTGAAAACCTAAAAATGTGAGGAGTAATAGAGAGGTGCTCTTGGTGTTTGTTTTTTCGCTTGGTGCCGTTTTGCGTTGTAGTCTTGCCAACTTTTCCTTCTCGGTTTCTTGCTCTTCTGTTTTTTGTTTCGTTGTATATGCCGTCTTTTTTTGGGATATGTATACTTTCCTCGCAGGGATGTTGTGAAGCCAATGTCCATCGTTTCGTGTGTTTCGAGTTAATAAAATTATTTTTTCGCAGATAAAAATAATAATGGAATGCCACTAGCTAGCTATATATACTGACCTAGTTTTATTACATGTGCTCAAACTAGTAACCCTTGGATTTGCATTCACTGCAGAAGAACAAGATCAGCAAATGCACAGAAAATGGATACCCATTGAGCATATGTCTTTCCATTTATTTCCATGTCTGAGAGTCAAATGTCATTTTTCTTATAGGATAGCATTATTTTCATTTTCTTCTGAAAGAACGAGGAACGTAATTTTTCAATCCAATTATTTTCATTTTCTTCTGATTTATTCGTATCTTCTTCGAAATTTTTTCACATTGTGGTCAATTTCAAAAACTAGCTAGCTAGGTTCCATGCCCATCCCAAGGGTCCTATTTTTCAACCTTCTTATAAGCTTTCTGAGACCTGCTCAACCAAATTACTGAACAATAGAGAGGTTTCATGGCCGCTGGCCGGGTTGGGGTATGGTTTTCAGTTGTATTCCAAGTTTGATTCGTGTCCTGTTCGGTTGGTTTCTTACCACCTGTGTTGTTCTTGCTCTTGGGCCTCGGGTGGCAGGCCGGTGATTACTGTTAGAGTTGGTGCCAATTCTGTCGGGATTCTCATTTTTCGTTGTGATACAATAAATCTTTGCGTATATTTCTGAAGTTTCTCAGTCCTTTTTGTTTTTCTTCTGTACGTGTGATTCTTCATAGTACGTACTATGATGCAATGTGCATTTTAAAGCATTTTATGTCTAGATATGCATGTCTCCATCTTCATGGCAAGTAGTTCATGTATTGGAAAATTCAAGTTTTAAGAGTACTGGAAGTGTGGTAAGAAATAGACTAATCTAAAGAAGAACAGCCAGTATTGAATGGAGTTTTCCCATATTTCGACCGGAGAATCTAACACAGACTAACACAATTGCACCTCTTTCTAATGAAGTTAATTTGTCTCTCTCAATTAAAGCCCAGAAAGTCTGCTTTCACAGCAGAGGCTGCACAGCAGCCGTGCACAGACCCGTTTTGTTTCCGTTTGAAGTAAAGTTAGATGATTCGTAAACACCCTTCCCGATATCGGATTGAGCTGATTTTTTACAGAGACCATAAACGAAGTATTTTGAACAAAATGAGCGGCTCCGATCATCTTTGCGAGACCCGAGACGGATGCAAAACGGGTCTGTGCACGGCTGCTATGCGGCCTCCGCTGTGCAAGTAGCAGCGTTCATTAAAGCCCGTGTTTCTTATAACTTCGGCGAAAATCCAAAGACACTGGCAGCAATTGCTAGATTGATCCGGAAAAAAACTTAGCACTGTAGCAATTATTGAGAATTATTGGAAGTTTTAGTTTGAACTTCCATAATCTGAGAGTGATATTATTAAATAATAATAATAATGCCTGTTGGAGTCATTTCATGTGAACTGGCAAGCAGGAAATCTAGTTAATTAATTCATTTATGGATGATGCTATGGTGTCTCCGGTTATTTTGGGAACACCGTAATTTTTGGCATAACTTTATCATTATGAGTATAACTAAAACCCATTACAAGCATAACAGAACCCAAACAAAACATAACCAAGGAATATCTAAAAAACCAACCAAAGCGTAACCAAACCCAACTAAGGCATAACAAACAAGTTATGCCTTACTATGGTTTTGGTTATGTTTTGCTATGGTTCTGTTATGCTTGTAATGAATTTTGGTTATACTCATAATGGTTTTGTTATGGCAAAAGTTACGGTGTCTCCAAAATGACCGGGGACACCAAAGTCATTCCCTTCATTTAATTATCATTGTTAATTGTTTAGTGCAATGAAGTTTAATTTTATGACGAGAAGATCGAAATGGACCTCTAATTAATAAATGATTACCCGTTCAACTTGATTTGTTACATGGACGACAAAAGTCGATCCATCGAGTCCTGAAAAATGAATGGCCCGGCCACATCATCAAATGCAGCAACGCGTTCAATCCAACAAACTCTTCGGATCTTGAAATGTTATGGACGAGAGAGAAATCACACAAGGAAAAGCGAAAGCAGGAAATTAAGAAAACGGTACTACGCAATAACAGCATATATACGAGGTTCGACAATGTTCATACTTATCGGATCGAAGCTGCAACAATAGATACAGCAGCCTCTTGCTCTCTCAAAATTTGTTGTTCGGTCTAACCCTTAAAAACTATTTAATGAAACATAAAATGGGTCTAACGTGTTGCATCTATCGACTGTCGTGCAACTTGATGCGTCCAGACGGGATATATTCAGTCATTTGAAATGAAAACTCTCTTCCATGCATCCCGACGGCCGGTGACCCCGTCCCGACGGCGACTGCTGCCACCAACAATTTCTGGCTTCACAGCCCACAGTACCCATGCCCCCACTTTCTTTCCACTGAAAACGATTTGTTCCTACTTCATTTGCTGTTGGCCCAAAAAGCCAAGAAAGCTATAGCAATTTGTTGCCACAGGGACTTCAAAATTTTTTGGATTTTTACAGCTGTGATATTGACATGCACCTGGCTATCGAAATCTTCAGAATTGGCCAAAAGTCCATGAAATGATCACAATTCTTTGCAGTAAAAGTCCATGCATGTAAATCTTTTTAACCCCCAGAAGACTTGTGTGAAAAATTTGAGGCTTGATACAGTACATGAATTTGATTTATGAAAGGTAAATATGGCTAGCTTGTAAATCTGAGCAAGCTATTTATCTTTTATGAACACTTTCATAGATCAAATTCATGGATCTTAACATTTTCGTAAAAATTTCACTTTATTCCCAATACAGAGCACAGATCCAAGTGTACGTATAAAATGCACCGTAATGGATATAATCAGAACCAAAGTACTTGATCTCACTAGGCCAATTTTTTTTTCTCAGTAAATTTTTTTTTATTAATCTCTGAAAAGGAACAAAGATTAAAAGAAATAAGGGCAGACAAGATTTACCCGAGACCAAAAAGACGTTGGCAAGAAGCCAACAAAAGAAAAAAAACCAACCCCGTCACACCTAAACCTGAAAGGAAAACACTGACACTGAAAGTATGTATCCGAAAGAGTTGGTTTGGTTGTCAAGACCTGGAGTTTAGGGTTTTTTTTCTTTCCTTCTAAGTTCTTAGATTTGCAACTTCTTTGTTGTTAACAACTCATTTGGGGTCAATTTCATACGTAGCGACTTTAACTGGGACCCCTGCAAGTGAATGGTAAGATTGGTACTCCAGAATTTAGTTGAAGTCACGCAAATTAGTTTGGACACCTGATTTATAAAAACACTCAACGTATGTACTATCCCAAAAAATATAGTATATAGCTTAACTTGGAGGACCCTCTTCACATGGGATTCACGTGTCACGTTAAATAAACCTTAATTAAAAAATAATTAATTAGCAACTTGGTCGCAACATTCCAACTCTAAAGTCGCAATGGAGTGGGCTCTCTTTGGTTCAATAATTCAAGCTTTCTATTACAATAATAATAATAATAATCCTCTTTTGTTTCAGATTGAAAAATGATTCTTGCTTTTCGTGAGAGCGCGTGAATTGTAACGAATACCTGAGCTATAAAAAAGCGTAGATGCCATGGTATTATTTCCGTTCTCTGTTACCTTATTCAGAATCATATGGATGCGATAGGTTGGTTTCTTAAATTAATGGTTTACTTTGTAATTTGTGGTAATATGGAGACATGATTTATAATACTTATACATTGCTTTATCTAACTAACTAATAACAATTCTGGGGAACATCACGTACGCATAATGTCATGGATTTGTCATTAGTTAAACAGAAAATTGTTTTAATAGATGGTACTAATGTAGAATTTTGATGGAGTTTGAGAAGGAATTTGTTTGTTCAAGGTTTGTGTTCACAAGACATAGTGATCTCCTCAATGAAAGGAAATTTTAATTAGGACATGATTCCGACTCCATTCGTCCTATTTTATTTGTTTGGAGAGAATTCGTCTCTTTGAGAAGTCAAAGTTGGAAAGTACTTGAGATTTCCACAACTACCCCAAGATTAAACTTGAGTATTTACTTCAATTCAAATACTAATGAGTAAAATTGGAAATTTTGCTCAATTTTGATGGTTATTTTTAGAAATGATTTAAATACATTGAGACGACTCAAAATGGAATCATGAGCAAATAAATGGGACAGAGGGAGTACATTCTCATTTATTTGCTTGATTAACAACAATCTCTCTCTCTCTCTCTCTCTCTCTCTCTCTCTCTCTCTCTCTCTCTCTCATTCTTGTCTACATTAAAACTCCCACTCTTTCTCTCTTTCCTTCCCCCCTCAAACACACAAGATATTTTATCGAATATAAGTTCTGTCCCGATGAGGCGGATACTATGGGATTTATGCCAACACCCATTGTGGCCTCTACCAAGAGTTCAGTACAGTAATTAATATGAACCGTTCATCTTGTAAGGCCTGCAAAATAATATATGATCGCCAAAAAGTCAGCTTGATCATACGTCAATAGCTATATCAAAAATTAAATTTTAATTTATAAAACGGACGTCCTAATTCTGTCACTAGTTTTTTTTTAAAGTTAAATTGTCCATGACCGTCTATTTTAAAAACCAAAATTTATTTTTTGATACAGGTATCGATGTTCGATCAAGCTGATTTTTTGCATAGATATTCTACTTTGCAGGCCCTACAACAAGATGAGCGGTTCAGATTCATGCACAGTGGGGCCCACAATGGGTACCCAAATACAATGAATATCAAACTCATTTTCATGGAATTTAATCCCACAATTTCACCGCACAACTGCCGGTTCACGACAACTAGGCCAACTGCCGGTTCACGACAACTAGGCCAACTGCCATATATACTCTCTTCAAAATAAAATAAAATGGAATTGAAATTACATTGTTTTAAAAAGGTGGCTACACCTTATATATGTCACCTATAAGTGTACTAATTTTATGTTCATTCAGACTGGTTAAAACATAAAATAGGAGGTTGGTTTCCATTTTGAACAACCTAGACTCAACTGCTTTAACCGATCAGAGAGTGTAAAATCCATTTATCCTCAAACTTGGTGGCCAAAACTTTGACATCAAACGGACTGCATTTTTGTCCAAAAAATTCAAACTTTCTTCCATAAATTGAAAGAACTTAATAACATTTGGTAACTTGAGGGAAAAAGTTTGAATTTCTTTTGACAACAAAATGCATTATTTTTAAGTTCTCATTTGCATGCGTACCGGACAATATGTTTGTAACGGTGGTAGAATTTTTTTCTTTTTTCGCAAATCCGGTTGTTCTATTTTTCAATTATTATGTTGTTATTCTCGGTTGTTTAATGCTTTTCGAGATTCCTGCAACTCAATAGATAATTGGTTTCTTTATCATCATTTTCCACTACCTTCCAATAATAGTATTGTTGAAATCATCGACAGGAAGATCCCGACATTGTGAAACAAGTCCGGTTCGGAGGCGAAACGGTCATTCTAAACAGGGGAGGGGATTCACAGACATCGAATTCGAGCTCGATCACCAGGAAAAATCATTGACACTCAATTTGGTGACCAAATTAAGTAATGTTTGCTTTGAGAGGAGTGATAATGGCGGCGGTGTGAGGTGGAGTTCGGTGGTGGCCGGGGGTGTAGAAAGGGCAGAAGGCGTGGGGAGTTAATTGTTTTTGAAGAAGAGTATAGAAGAACAGTTTTTTTGCTCGGCAAACGAAGATTTTTATTAAGCTCGAAGGGATACATCGAGAAGAAGAGAGAATAGAAGGTGCCTCTCAAAGAAACAAAACGAAAAAAACAAGCAAACACCACCATAGCATCCAACCAAAGGTTGGATACAAACAGCTCACCAGAAAGTTAAAATTTCAGTTTCCGAATCCCATCTAAATACCCCTTAAAGTCCTCAACCGAGTATATCTTAATGTCGCGTTTGGTCTTCATCCACATGGCTACCCTTGTTTTAACAAGATCCGTCACATCCCAAACCAGCGTAGAAGCATTGTTGAAGATATAATCATTCCGCACTAGCCATAATGACCAAAGTGTTGCATAAAAACAAGACTCCCAAATTTCTTTCTCTAAGTTTCGAAACTGATTCTCAAACCACCAATCAGCCAACGCCTCTACCGATGAAGGGCACACCCATTTAACATGCCACCAATCCAAAATCAAAGACCAAACATCCCATGAGAATTGACAATGAAAGAGTAAGTGTTGGGGAGTTTCCAGGTGTATGGAGCAAAAGGGACATACCAGTATTTGGGAATTCGTTAGAATGTTTCGACTTCGTAGAACCGACCTCGCTGCCACTCGTTCTTGGACAACCAGCCATGAAAAAATTTCCACTTTTGGAGGGCTTATGTTCTTCCATAGAGAGCCCAGTATTGCAGCCCTTGACTGGCTCATCAAATGCTCCCCTTGTTTGTAAGCTGACCTCACCGAAAAGCACCTATTTGCCGTCCAAATCCAGTGTAAACAATCAGGTTTGGATGGGTCTAGAGTCACATTCTGTAGTCTCAGCTTTAGTTCATCCTGTTGTTGATTCTCCCAGTCAAATAGCCTTCGCCTGGACAACAAATCCCACATTCCATTTTCTGCACCCTCCCCCACTGAACTAACCGTGTCATCCTGTTGATCAGACACCGAGAAAAGTCGCGGATATTCCTCTTTGAGAGCTTTATTCTCTAGCCATATGTGATTCCAGAACGAAGTGTCACACCCAGAATTGACCTGCACACGGAAACCCTCCCGAATAACCTTTCCAAGGCAAGATTCATTATCCCCAATAGAGCAGATATCTGTCCATATGGTAGAAACTGAACCTGAGCTCGGAGTATAGGGCAACCAACACAATCGGTCCAAATTGTATTTTCCTCTAGTAACTCTAACCCAAAGAGATTCCTTGTCATTACTAAACCTCCACCACCACTTGGCCAAGAGTGCCACATTCTGCTGCAATAATTTCTTCACCCCTAAACCCCCATTCACTTTACTCTTGGTAATTTGCTCCCACTTCACTAGGTGCAACTTCTTCTTGCCCGCTACATCTCCCCAGAAAAAACGCCTTTGCATTTTCTCTAGAGTTTTAGCAACAGCCACCGGCATCTTGAACAATGACATAAAGTAGATTGGCAATGTGCTCATGTTGGAATTAAGGAAGGTGAGGCGACCTCCAGTGGACATGCACCTACCACTCCACACATTAAGTTTCTGCTGAGTTCTATCAATGACAGGTTCCCAAGTTTTAATCCTCCTTGGGTTTGCGCCTAAAGGCAGGCCAAGATATTTAATAGGTAGGGATTCTACCTTGCAGCCCATAACTTGGGCAAAGGCAGCCACATCTTGTGTAGGGACCTTAACACCACAGAGAGAGCTTTTTGAGAAATTTATCTTTAGGCCTGACATTAGCTGGAAACACCTTAAGATTCTCTTGATATTGTTGATTTCCTGCATATCATTGTTACAGAAAATAATTGTATCATCCGCAAACTGGAGGTGAGAAATAATTACCCCAGTTCTCCCAATCTTCACTCCCTTGATAATCTCTGTATCCCTAGCTCTTTCCAACATAATATTAAGAGCCTCAGCTACGATGTTGAAACGAAAGGGGGATAAAGGATCACCTTGCCTGATTCCTTTTTGAGTTTGGAATTCCTTTGTCGCGGAACCATTAATCAAAATCGACATAGATACAGAAGAAATACACTCTTTAATCCAATCACACCACTTCCCACCACAGCCCACCTTCCCCATCATATCTACTAGAAAGCCCCAATTAACACAATCATATGCCCTTTCAAAGTCTAGCTTTAAGATAAGGCCTCCATGAGTACTATGTTTCCAACTATGGATGGCCTCATTGGCAATAAGGACACCATCAAGAATTTGTTTTCCCCCAACAAACGCAGCCTGAGCCTCCCCAATTATACTTGGAAGATGTTGTTTTATCCTATTAGCTAGCACCTTCGACAAAATTTTGTAAATGCAGCCCACCATGCTAATGGGTCTGTAATCTTTAAAGGTTGTAGGGCAATCAACCTTGGGAATTAAGGAGATGAAAGTTGAGTTAATACCTTTAGTAAGCCTGCTGTCACGACTCTAGCCCGCCCCTAAAGGCTCTAGTCACAACAAAGCGCCAGTGATTCAATCACTAAGGCCATTTCAAAGTTAAACATCTTATTAGCAAATGACTAAAAGGGACACAAGTACGAATAGCGGAAGCAAAATCCCATTTTATTACATATGCCAAAAGTAAAAGTCTTTACAAGGATCTCTACATTGGAATCCACCCAGAGCGGTGCATATTTACATACAAAAATGCTCATCAAAAACAACTCCCTATTTACAAGCCAACATCTACTTAGCGCGACCAAAAGAAGAGTTGCATGTCACCACTCTACATCCCATTGCCTGAAAGGTGGGAAAATTCATAAGCCAAAGCTCGTATGAATGATTAATACGCAAATCATATGCTTTCCATGGACAATGATAAAACCATTTAAAATCGAATCACATTTCATAGCAACATAGCATAGTAATGCACATCCTCTAATCATTTCATATCTACCAGGCGTCCCAAGTAGTGGATAAGTTAAGACGTCTTTCGTTATCCGATTTAATAGCCATGTCTTGCTAGCATTTTAGCACGTGTCCCCTAGCAAGCTGGGACGTGGGAGGATGCCATTAATAGATAAAGAACATGTCCACTTTTCATTGATATGCCATGGAGTTCATATCAAAGTATAAAACATCATTGAAGCGAAAAGCTTATAACAAACCATGTGTTTTGGGTATTAATCACTCACCTCGTATCCACGTGTCACCCGAACCTACTAAGACAATTAGGCAACAAAACATGATTAGAGGATGTCAAACAAGCCTATTTTTAATAAACATAAGGTCCTATGGTAAGAATATGAAATTAGATAGCTAGCCTTAAAAATTAGTCACAGAATCTACAGTTCCATAAACTTTAACCTAAAATCTGACTTTGCACGGGAATAACTAAGGTACAAACTCCACATACTTTTTAAGGTCTATGAATCTAGTTTCAAAATCAGAAAACGGATCGCGATTTCATCGCTCGAGCTAAAAAATATGACCGTTTCCGTAAAGTGCGACGATGTTGTCTGCACTGCAGATACCAAGATAGCAGGTCGGTTAACGATTTTTAACTCCTTTCACATTTTGAGTTAAGTTCTGAAAATTTTACACAATAAAGAAGACATATACAGGCACTTACAGTAAAAATATCAAAAAATATCAAGGTCGGAAAGTTGGTGAGAAAAATTCCTCAAGAACATGGCAGATTCGATTCTGTTGAAGCTCTAAATTGCCTACCCACGACATGGACGAATTTCTGAAGTAAAACCCTAAAATTCACATCAAAACTCATACAGAAACTTTACAAAACATAAGTAAACTTGAACATACTCATGGTCTACCTCAAATATACCAAATTCATGAATTATACAAACTTCAAACATGTCAATTTCTAGGAATTTAAAGGGGGTTCATGGGTTTCTAACACAAACTTCAATCTCTACCCCAAACCCACTTAGATTCAGCACTTCTAGTAAAAATTGAACATCAAGAACAAGGAATCTCACTCCTCTAGGCTTGTACTTACCAAATTAGGCTTCAATCCAAGTCTAGGAAGAAATCTCCAAGATTTTCCTCTTCTTTTCTTTTTTTTTTTCTTCTCACCGAGCGGTTCTTCTCTCTCTCTCTCTCTCTCTCTCTCTCTCTACGTGATGAGGATGAGGGAAAATATTACACGTTCCTTCAATTTAACAAATTACAAGAAAAATTATCATGTGTAGGTGAGACCTATAACCACCTATGTTCCATTTCCTAATAACTAGCAAAAGAAAGCCAAAATCACATAATTAACATCAAGTTCAACACATACTTAAATTCTAAACACAATTAAATGTCGGGGAATTACACTCTCCCCCACTTAGAGAAGTTTGTCCTCAAACTTACCTTGATCCGAAAAGAGAAACGGATACCGCTTTTGCATGTCTTCCTCTGTTTTCCATGTCGCTTCTCCCCCACATTGATTAGTCCACCACACTTTAACTAACGGTATCACCTTGTTCCTAAGAACCTTGTTCTTCCGATCAACGATTTTCTCCGGCTTCACTAAGTAGCTGAGACTCTCCCGAAGTTCAATATGAGTCGTAACAAGCTGTTTCTCATCGGCATTAGGCAAGTATCATCGCAACATAGATACATGAAAGGCATCATGCATGAGTACAAGATAATTCCAGCGGTAAAATTAATCGGTATCTTACCTCCCCAATTTTCCCTATAACTTCAAATAGCCCTACATTTTTCAGTTATAGTTTCCCGCCTTTCCAAACCATTTCACTCCTTTTATTGGCAATACTTTAAAAAAACACAGAGTCTCCGGCTTCAAATTCCAACGGCCCCCTCTTCGTATCCATGTAACCTTTCTTTTTTTTTTTTTTTTTTTGATTTTGCGCTACTTCCAACCTTTCTTGAATTACCCGAATCCTCTTAGTAGTTTCATTGACTAGTGCCGGCCCTTCAAATTTTCTCTCCCATTTCAGTCCAACATATCGGTGATTGACATTTTCTTCCATATAGTGCCTTGTACAGTGCCATTAATTCCTATGCTTGCCCGATAGTTATTGTTGCATGTAAATTCTGCTAACGACAAGTGTTTCTCCCAATTCTCATGAAAATTCAAAACACTAGTTTGAAGCATATTTTTCGAAACCAGGACCATCCTTTCAGTCTACCGGTTTGTGGATGAAACGATGTGCTAGATTTCAACTTCGTGCCCACTGCCTTATACAAACTCCTCCAAAAATAAAAGCAAACTTCAATTCTCAATCTGACACGATAGATATCAATGTGCCATGATATAATCTCTCTAAGATACAATTTAACCAATTGATCTAAGATAAAATAAAACCATTTACGGCCAAGAGATGTGTAGACTTAGTCAATCGATCCATAATCACCCATATTGCATCATTACCTCTTTGCAATAAACCACAACAAAGTCCATCGTGATATGATCCCATTTCCATTCTGGTATAGGCAACGGTTGAAGCGACCCCGCTGGATTCTTATGTTTAGCCTTAACTCATTGACACATCAGGCATTACAAAACAAATTCAACTACCTCAATGATAGCCTGACAACTTTCAAAATTTGAGTAGGACACTTCGATTGCTTATCGGATTGCTGATAAAGAATAGTTTTGAATTCCAGAGAAGTTCTCACGATACATTGTAACTAGGACAGAATTTAAAAATAGATTTCGAAACTCCAACTCAATAAATAAAGAATAGATAGATTCAGTAGACTATCGTCGATCACTCAAATAAGATCATCCGAGGTAAAGTAAGATTGATTCGACTATAGTGATATGTTTCCCCCTTCTATTTTGTTTCATTCAACCTGTCAGTGACGTTCACATAAATACGATACAGCTTCATGCGACTCGCTGCACAACATACACCAAATGATGTGTCCATTCAAGAATTCCCGTTCAGAATAGTGGCATTGGGTACACATAGCATAATCGAACACGGAATATCAAAGCATCATCTTTTTCTTTTCTTTTTTTTGATAGCAAGATCTGATCGAATACCTTCTTCTATTTTAACTCTACCAGTCACAAATCGGATTTTGAACTTACAACAGTTTCACTGATAAATAGCATTTCCAATATAAAAGTTACTAACAAAAGCTCTATCATTTCTTCTTGAAGTACATAGAATAACACATTCATAACCTCTGATTAAGTCCCTCCATCTCTGCTATCCCATAGTTAATCCCTTTTGCGTAACAAATATTCAAACTCTGCTGACCCATAAGATTTTTCAAGTCTCACCATAACGATAATGCTTCCGGTCCACTCTAGAATTATATATATTGGATGAGTATATTTGCGAGTTTTAAGTTGTCCAGTCATATAGGTAGTCATCTTTCCGTGATACATCAATTCCCAATCTAAACTCTGACAAGATACCCCACTATAGATCATGTACCCTCCATTTTTCAAAAGAAATAGTCAACGCAGACGTCATTATTCATCTATTCCTCGAATCTCCTAAATCCTTTTCACAATAATCTATTCAATTGAAATTCGCCCTCCTCTTAGTCAATAAGATAGAAATAATCGAAAGAAAACTCTTCAGGTGACAACAATAACATTCAGTTATATCAAAAGAGAATCCTGCTCAGAACGACGATAATACCTAGACATATCAGAAGAAAATTCCACCCAAAGTGATAATATTATCCAGCTGAATTCAAGAAACTTTGAGCTCCAATAATGATGATTAACCCTTTCCCAGTTTAGAATAGCCCCAACTCTATTAGGATCTACCAAATCCGATTTCCCCAATGACATAGACCAAAAATATCTTCCAGTCTAATCAAAACTCAAATGTGCCCAAATTCCTCATGACTTTTCCCTTCTCAATATGTGTACAATTGGTATATAAACATTCCCTATATTTTCCATTGCCTCACAAATGGACCAATGTATCATCGATAGAAATTGTAGCAGAGAGATCAACATACAATTGATGCAAAGACAATCATAGAGATATATATATCATTATCAAATCACATTGTACCATTCTTCTTTTCCAATAAATGACTCTGATGTTTCCCCAAGGAAAACACTAAATTGAAGAATCCCCTTGCCAAATGAATCTCGATAGTAATTTAGTATTGAACTCCATTTTCCTTGTCATATAGCAAACTGGTAACTCATCTAATAACAGATCAGAAATTCTCAAATCCCCGATAGTCGGCTGATTGTGCACCCCAAATCCTTACTTAAATGACATATGCCAAATAACCCAAACATCCTTTGCCCGATAATTTTTCCTTGCCCCAAAAATAAAAATAAGATTGCCCAAAGCAACGTCATGATTACTCCAAAATTGACTGTTGATCTTGACAGCAAAAATACTCTCTCCTTACGGAAGTAATTAATAACAGCACGATAAGAGAGTAACAATTCATCCCCAATACGGCATCAAAATGACCCATGCCTTCAGCAAATAAATTAACTAGCAGGTGTATATTTCCAACTAATATGTTATATGCCTTATAAACAATACAACACATGATACTACTACTTGTAGGCTGTAACATATGCGATGTAGGTTCAAATAGTCAAGTGACTCAATCAATCCATTAGCAAGTAGAGCAGAAACAAACAACTACGCAAATCTCGAATCAATAATTATTTAAGCTAAGCTACCACAATTCTAAATGGTACCTGACACCACCAAGTCCACATTTTGAGGATCCTCCTGCGCCGAAGCAAGAGCACTGCCATGCCTTTTTCCCGAATCCAATTTTGTCCCCGAACTCTGCCCTGAATTGGTAGTAACTGTTGATTTTGGTAGAAATCTTGAACTAATTGTAGTGGTCAACCTTTTCACAAATCTTGCCCTCGACACCTTTGGACGATCCCTCCTTAAGTGCCCCATTTACCACATTTGAAGCATGCCCCTATATCCTTATAACGCTGAGCCCTATGCATCCTTCCACATCTTGGACATAGCCGGAACCCGCTAATATTACTACTACTTTCACCCTGAATCCATCCAGATGTTCTCACGTTCTGCCTCTTAAATGGATTATTCTGAGCCTGTTGATTCACTACGTGAAGTAACCCCTCAAGTACCCGCTCGATCCTTTCCATTCTATCCACTGACGGCTGTGATGTGAAGGCTGTGCTCTCTCTGGCACATTAGTATTCTCCATTTGCTTATTCAAAAGAGAGGAAATTCACATTGTACTAATAACATACAAATCATGTAGGTTATGCATGTCTAATCAAGCATCAACACATCAGAATTCACATAGCAAGACATTTGATATAACTTACTTAGCACATAGATTTCACTTGTCCTATAGCTCTGAGGGTACGTGTGTGAGTCATTGCTAGACGTGCATCTCATTGTCCATACGCATTGCTTTGATACCAAAAAACTTTGTCACGATCCTAACCCGCCCCTAAAGGCTCTAGTCACAACAAAGCGCTAGTGATTCAATCACTAAGGCCATTTCAAAGTTAAACATCTTATTAGCAAATGACTAAAAGGGACACAAGTACGAATAGCGGAAGCAAAGTCCCATTTTATTACATATGCCAAAAGTAAAAGTCTTTACAAGGATCTCTACATTGCAAACCACCCAGAGCGGTGCATATTTACATACAAAAATGCTCATCAAAAACAACTCCTTATCTACAAGCCAACATCTACTTAGCGCGACCAAAAGAAGAGTTGCACGTCACCACTCTACGTCCCATTGTCTGAAAGGTGGGAAAATTCATAAGCCAAAGCTCGTATGAATGATTAATACGCAAATCACATGCTTTCCATGGACAATGATAAAACCATTTAAAATCGAATCACATTTCATAGCAACATAGCATAGTAATTCACATCCTCTAATCATTTCATATCTACCAGGCGTCCCAAGTAGTGGATAAGTTAAGACGTCTTTCGTTATCCGATTTAATAGCTATGTCTTGCTAGCCTTTTAGCACGTGTCCCCTAGCAAGCTGGGACGTGGGAGGATGCCATTAATAGATAAAGAACATGTCCACTTTTCATTGATATGCCATGGAGTTCATATCAAAGTATAAAACATCATTGAAGCGAAAAGCTTATAACAAACCATGTGTTTTGGGTATTAATCACTCACCTCGTATCCACGTGTCACCCGAACCTACTAAGACAATTAGGCAACAAAACATGATTAGAGGATGTCAAACAAGCCTATTTTTAATAAACATAAGGTCCTATGGTAAGAATATGAAATTAGATAGCTAGCCTTAAAAATTAGTCACAGAATCTACAGTTCCATAAACTTTAACCTAAAATCTGACTTTGCACGGGAATAACTAAGGTACAAACTCCACATACTTTTTAAGGTCTATGAATCTAGTTTCAAAATCAGAAAACGGATCGCGATTTCATCACTCGAGCTAAAAAATATGACCGTTTCCGTAAAGTGCGACGATGTTGTCTGCACTGCAGATACCAAGACAGCAGGTCGGTTAACGATTTTTAACTCCTTCCACATTTTGAGTTAGGTTCTGAAAATTTTACACAATAAAGAAGACACATACAGGCACTTACAGTAAAAATATCAAAAAATATCAAGGTCGGGAAGTTGGTGAGAAAAATCCCTCAATAACATGGCAGATTCGATTCTGTTGAAGCTCTAAATTGCCTACCCACGACATGGACGAATTTCTGAAGTAAAACCCTAAAATTCACATCAAAACTCATACAGAAACTTTACAAAACATAAGTAAACTTGAACATACTCATGGTCTACCTCAAATATACCAAATTCATGAATTATACAAACTTCAAACATGTCAATTTCTAGGAATTTAAAGGGGGTTCATGGGTTTCTAACACAAACTTCAATCTCTACCCCAAACCCACTTAGATTCAGCACTTCTAGTAAAAATTGAACATCAAGAACAAGGAATCTCACTCCTCTAGGCTTGTACTTACCAAATTATGCTTCAATCCAAGTCTAGGAAGAAATCTCCAAGATTTTCCTCTTCTTTTCTTTTTTTTTTTTCTTCTCACCGAGCGGTTCTTCTCTCTCTCTCTCTATCTCTCTCTCTCTCTACGTGATGAGGATGAGGGAAAATATTACACGTTCCTTCAATTTAACAAATTACAAGAAAAATTATCATGTGTAGGTGAGACCTATAACCACCTATGTTCCATTTCCTAATAACTAGCAAAAGAAAGCCAAAATCACATAATTAACATCAAGTTCAACACATATTTAAATTCTAAACACAATTAAAAGTCGGGGTATTACACCTGCCATTCTCATGAAATTCAGCAAAAAATTATAGTACCAAATCCTTCAAAAAACCCCAAGCTTTCTTAACAAAAGAGAAATTAAAGCCATCCGGCCCCGCGCCTAATGCAAGTGATTGAGAATTTCAAGGTGGAGGCCAGTATGGTAGAATATAATCATGGTTTTCTAAAAAAAAGTCGTGTATTATCATTTGTTTGTAATCAAAACAAATCCAAGCGAGTCTTCATACTCATTTTTGCCTATACCGGTATCTGAATCATGTGAAATTTATTATCTCTCGAGATCCCTAAACCTTCTAGTGGACAAAAATTCATTAAAACAACGGTACGGAGACAAGCAGGTACAAATATTTGAGGGGAATCGAGGCAAGTGCGAAGCCTTGACATATGTTGAAACCTCACCAAAAGGTTTAAAATTGACAAAATTGAGGATCAGATGATCCTGAGATAATATCGACAGCATCGTAGAAAAATGAATAATTCGTAAACACACTCCATAGTTGATAAATAACGTCCCGTGTGGCCAATGAGTTAAGTACTGTTAACAGTGACGATCCGGGCATTTCACAGAGACGATTTCAAATGCAAAATGAGTTAGAGTTGGAGCGAAAACGGTACAAAAGAAGTTCAATATAAAGAGGGTAAAAGGAAAATTGTTAAGGTTTGAAGGGGCTGAAACGGAAAATAAGGAAAAAACAAAAAAGTGTTGAGTTCTGCACAGGCCCACTTTTGTCCACACAGACTGCACTCCTTTCTGTAGTAACGTAGCAACTTCATGAGAAAAAGTATAATACCTATACACATGCGCGCATGCAAACAGGAGAGTGAGAGAGAGAGAGAGAGAGAGAGAGAGAGAGAACTGTTACTTGGTAAGGTACAGAGGGAGAATTTTCAGATATGGGGATGACGCTTTCCTTTCTTTGGATCTAGCCTTTTTTTTGGGTGTCTGCGACTGGTGTTTAGGTTTCAGTGCTTTTGTTGTTTGGCTTTTCGGTCTCTTTCGATCAGTAGTATGGGGGTTATCGTCTCCCTTTAGTTGGAACTCCTTTTTCTTTGTGGGTCCTGGCAGGTGTGTTTGGTTTCAGTGTTCCGTTGTTCTGGCTTTTTGGTGGCTTGCTGGTGGTTTTTAGATTTCAGCGGTGTTGATGCCGTAGGGTTTGCCTTTTGTTTTAGTCTCGAGGCTCGTTTGGTGTTTGCTTGTTTTTAGGTCGGTTTTCTTTGGGTTTTGGTGTTTGGTTGACATCTTGCCTTCTTTGCCGTGGTTCTTTAGTGGTCTTGGGTGGCTTTTGCCGGTGTACCCTTGTTTCATTTTAATCTTTGTAATCGTTTATAAAGATTAATAAAATCTTTTTGTTGTTGCCAAAAAAAGGGTACATATCCCTTCTATATGTCTAATAAACTAAGTCAGACCCCCTGAGAAGAAATTTGGAGGCACCTGAGAAGAAATTTGGTTATAGTTTTCTGTAAAAAATTGCCCTCCAATTCAACATTTTCATGATCAGCCATGAGGCAACATAACTACTGATATTGTCTACATGTTCAACTTGTGGACAAATACTAAGATGCCTTAATTTTTCTGCATAGTACTGAAAATGCATATAGAACAATGTCCAAAAGTCACAACATGATATAAATCCAAAAGTCACAACATGATAAAGAACTATGTCCAAAAATTAGAATATTACATAAACTCAGTTCCAAATTTAGCAAATCATAACTTAATACATAAACATAACAAACCACTCAACTAGGTTACAATAAACCTGACTTAACAGCCCAAGTGGTTACAAAAAATGGTACCCTGTCATTCCATTCATTCTCCTACAATTGGCCCATGCACTGATTCTTGATTAGGAATGTTAAAGTTTGAGTAGTCCCACATTGGTAACAATGGCCTGTTACTGATCATTGCCTTTCCTCCTTTACCTCTGGCTCTTCCTTTGGCTCTTCCTCCACCTCTGCATCCATCCCTACGTCGACCCCTACCTCCACCAGTCTTTTCATTGCCTTTGCCACTTGATCCAACACCTGGTTCAGGTGTCACTACACTCGGTCCAGCACTTGGTTCATTTATGATGATACCTCTAGCTCTTACTCTGGCTCTTCCCCCACCTCTTTTTCCTCATCTTACTCCACCAATCTTCTCTTGCCCTTTGCTGTTATTGGAATGGTACCAGTTGTTGTCACTACACTTGGTGCAACACTTGGTTCATTTATGGTGATGCCTCCATGACTAAGTATAGGTGGTGCAAAGCTTGGGGTATGTGTCTGCAACATTGGATGCATAAGTGTTATTAAAATCATATTAAATGTGTAAACATTGGATGCATTACATAGAATGAAAAAATGGCACTATCATACATACAGGCAAATTGATTTGTCTAGTTCCTTTTTAAGCAAATGGACCTCCTTTGCATCCTCTTTTGTTGTGTCCCAATGTTCCACAAGTGCTGCAAGTGGTTATGGTGTTTCCCCTCTTCAACTTGGTTGCGTTTGCATCCTCCAATTCCTCTGGCTGCTTCCTTCTTGCCTTCTTAGGCCTCCCTGGCTGCCTTCGACATTTTGGTGGTATAATGGGAGGTTGCCCAGTTCTAGGCCACATCTCACTTCCATTAATAGAGTATATGATGGGCTCATAACTAGCCATATATGTATCCTTTCTATACCAGTGTGCCACATAGTCTATTGGCTCTTCATGGTTGGCATATATGGCTGATATAGAATGAGGGCATGGAATGCCACTTAATTGCCATTTCCTACAAGTGCATGTCTTTTCTCTAAGGTCCACAACAAATTGGGGTCCACTGAGGCAATTAACCTCGTAGATTTGTTCACCAGAAATTGAAACAATACATTCAATAGCTTGGTCCTTTTTAATATTCAATTTGCTCATAATGTTTGGGCACAAGACTTGAGTGTGTCCCCTCATTTTTTCCCTTCTGAATTGTTGCCTTTTCATTAGGTAACGTCTAATGTCTTCTAACATTGGCAAAATTGTCTTTCCCCTAGGTTCCAAAATATTGCTATTGAAACATTCACACATGTTATTGTCAAGAATATCATAGTTACTAGAGGTTTTAAAGTGAGACCTTGACCAAAACCTGGCATTAGTTTCACACAACCACTTGAATGCTGCTTCATCAGTTTCTGTCATCTCCTTCATGTGAAATTCAAACATTTGAATGTAAGGTGCCTTGGCTACATTGAACATGATTTCCTTCAAATGCAAACCCCTATGCAACTTTCTGAAATTGTTGTAAAGGTGTCTGATACAGTATCGATGTTCAACATGGGGCATAACCTCAGCAAGTGCAGGCAGCAAACCCTACAATCATATGTCTAATATTAATATCCCATTGAAAATTAAGTAAAGTAAAATGAAAAATTCGATAACAACTAAAGCCCCGTTCGGCTAAATAAGCCAACTGGCTTTTTTTTTGTCCTTGTTCAATTTTTTTTCATACAGACAAATTGAATAAGAACAAAAAAAATAAGCTAGTTGGTTTATTTAGTCGAACGAGGCCTAAATATTCAAGTGAAACAAAACAATCATGAAAATTA
Source organism: Rhododendron ovatum (assembly GCA_019656835.1). Lineage (NCBI taxonomy): Eukaryota > Viridiplantae > Streptophyta > Magnoliopsida > Ericales > Ericaceae > Rhododendron > Rhododendron ovatum. The sequence goes on along the minus strand of CM033798.1, from coordinate 5,277,913 downwards.
CCTTTTGTTGGTCAGACATGAAAGTGAAATGGGGCTGGCTGTATATGTTCAGATCCTCACTTAACAGCTCAAAAAACCATTTCCATGTTTCTTTTGTTTCCCCTTCTACCACTGCATATGCAACTGGGTAAGTGCAGTTATTTCCATCAACACCAACGACCTGCAAAAGGATGCCCTTGAAAGGCCCTGTAAGATGGCAACCATCAACCCCAAGAAATGGCCTACACCCAGCTAAAAAACCTTGCTTTAGTGCCCCCAAACACACATAAATCCTCTCAAATCTCACCTGGTTACCCCTTTCTTCATCTTGAACAACCTTCAACAGTATTGTGGTCGCTGGATTTGTCCTCCTTATCTTAGCACAATAGTCCCAAAGCTTTGAATATTGATCCATGTGATTCCCCTCAATTAAGTTAGCAGCTTTCCTTTTTGTCCTATATACCTGACTCCTTGAGACACCCACTTTATGATCTCTCTGGATAGCTTCTTTAAAGCTTTGAACTGGTATGGTTGGGTTGGACTTTAAAGTCTCCAAGTATTTATGTGACAACCAAGTGGAGGTCACATGCTTATTATAAAATACCCTACTACAATTGTGTTCAGGTTCGTAGGATCTCACTTGAAATGATGGTAGACCTTGCATTTTAGAGGCTTGTAATGTCCACCCACATGGTGACTTTTTCTCTTCTTTTGCGGTGTATGGTGGCCTACAAATGGCCCTAACCCTTATGCTATCATTTTTCACAAATTTAATGGCTTTACAAGTTTTGATAGCATGTTCTCTAACAGCATCTTTGAAAATCTTACTTGTCCCAAAAATGATTCCAACCTTAAATTGAGGTTCAACCATGTCAGCTTTGCTATTAAATTGGTGGAACCTTGTGTTTTTCTTAGATCTGCTATCTTCATCTGATGAACTTGACCCATCAAGACTAATCAATTCATCAGAATTCATTTCATCATCTACAGTAATATGTTCATTTGTCGTTTCCTTCCTCTTTCCCTTCATCAAACCAACCCATTCAACATTCCTATCCACGTTTGCATCAAACAACCTATCATCCTCACTAAAATCATAATCTGAAACCTTAAACTCCTCTAGCTCACTTGACTCACTTCCTGAGTCATAGTCTTGTTCTGAAATTTGGTATCCCTCCTTAAATGGTTCTGAAATTTGGTATTCCTCCTCAAATGGTTGAAAGTCTTCCCACATGTTCTGCTCAATAATTTGGACCTCCACATTACTTTCATTCCTTAAACTTTCTTCACGGACAACAGGTTGTGGCTTGTACACATTTAGAACCATTTCAGGTCTCTCTACGACATACACATCAATAATCCTATTGGTGTCGTAAACCCACTTCACCATTCCCAAAATGCCTTCGTCTTGTTTCAATTCAGTTAATTCATAATTCAAATCCCTACCAGGAACTTGATAAAAATATTGTAATTGTCCTGTGTACCCTAACATTCTTGCCATTTCTCTTAAGTCAACCATTCTCAATTTTTCCACATGTTGATTATCAAAATACATTACATCACCACGCACATATGAAACATTTGGAGAATAACAGAATGCCCCACCATGATGCACTTTTACAGTAAAAAGGTCTCCTTTTGGATCTGAAAACACCATAAAGACAGTGGTAAACTTAAGTAAGGTAGGTTTGCCGTGGGAACCACATCATAAGGCATGGAAACAGGGACCACAAACTGGAGACTATCAATCTTTTGACCATTATGCAAAACACATCCAATATATACATATTCTATGCATATAATATTGATAGACAATACAAAAGACGGGGACATAATAAAATAGAACCACTGAAAAACAAAACAAAGTTTTTTATCAGAACTTTTTTCCATTGTTTTTTTTTTTGAACGGAACTTTTTTCCATTGTTTATTAGTCCAAAAACTCACCATATTTTGCCATGTTTTCATTGAAATACAAAGTATTTGAGTAGAACATTTTTCCATTGTCTATTCATCGAAAAACTCACCATATTCTGGCATGTTTCCGTTAAATCTACAGCAAGCCATACTTGGTTCTTCCATCTCTTGAAGTTAGCCAAGATGTTGGATGTTTTTCTGCCTCCAGAATCGTCCGCTCCAAAATGAGACGTCCAAATCCAGCGGGAAACAAATTAGGACACCAGGAGAATGAGAGAATTACTATTTTAACCTCAAAAAAGGGGGCCATTTGATTTTGCTATTAAAAGACTTAACGGCGGACTAACGGTAGTTAACAATTGGATCAAATTAGAACAAAATGGAAAGTACAGAGTGTAAATCAAGCCAATTAAAACTACAGGGACCAAGTTGACACAAACACTTAACCATAGGGACCATTCCGGTTTTTTTCCCTTAATTGTTTTTGAAGAAGAGTATAGAAGAACAGTTAATACAAGTGATTGAGAATTTCAAGGTGGAGGCCAGTATGGAAGAATATAATCATGGTTTTCTAAAAAAAAGTCGTTTATTATCATTTGTTTGTAGTCAAAACAAATCCAAGCGAGTCTTCATACTCATTTTTGCCTATACCGGTATCTGGATCATGTGAAATTTATTATCTATCGAGATCCCTAAACCATCTAGTGGACAAAAATTGCATTAAAACAATGGTACGGAGACAAGCGGGTACAAATATTTGAGGGGAATCGAGGCAAGTGCGAAGCCTTGACATATGTTGAAACCTCACCAAAAGGTTTAAAACTGTCAAAATTGAGGATCAGATGATCTTCAGATAAAATCGACAGCATCGAAGAAAAATGGATAATTCGTAAACACACTCCATAGTTGATAAATATGTCCCGTGTGGCCAATGAGTTATATAAGTACTGTTAACAGTGACGATCCAGGCATTTCACAGAGACGATTTCAAATGCAAAATCAGTTAGAGTTGGAGCGAAAACGGTACAAAAAAAGTTCAATATAAAGAGGGTAAAAGGAAAATTGTTAAGGTTTGAAGGGGCTGAAACGGAAAATAAGGAAAAAAAAAAAAAAAGTGTTAAGTTCTGCACAGGCCCACTTTTGTCCACACAGACTGCACTCCTTTCTGTAGTAACGTAGCAACTTCATGAGAAAAAGTATAATACCTATACACATGCGCGCATGCAAACAGGAGAGACCGGGGGGGGTGGTGTTGTGTGTGTGTGTGTGGGACAATTTGAACAAAATTGCTAAATTACCAACTGTTACTTGATACGGTACAGAGGGAGAATTTTCGGATATCGGGATGACGCATTCCTTTCTTTGGAGTTCAAGTTTATTTTTTCTTGGGTGCCTGCGACTGGTGTTTAGGTTTTGGTGTTTTTGTTTGGCTTTTCGGTCTCTTTCGATTAGTGATATGGGGGTTATCGTCTCCCATTCGTTGGAGCTCCTTTTTCCTTGTGGGTCCTGGCGGGTGTGTTTGGTTTCAGCGTTTTGTTTTTCTCGCTTTTTGGTGGTTTGTGGGTGGTTTTTAGATTTCGGCGGTGTTGATGCTGTAGGGTCTGTCTTTTGTTTTGGTCTTGAGGCTCGCTTGGTATTTGCTTGTTTTCAAGTCGGTCTTCTTTGGGTTTTTGGTGTTTCGTTGGCGTCTTGCCTTCTTTGCCATGGTTCTTTAGTGGTCTTGGATAGCTTTTATCGGTGTACTCTTGTTCCATTTTAATCTTTGTAATCGTTTATAAATATTAATAAAATCTTTTTGATGTTGCCAAAAAAAGGTACATATCCCTTCTATATGTCCAATAAACTAAATCAGACCCCCTGGATCAATGTACCACACCATATCACCAATGAAAATACAATACAATGAACACTCTTATATCGTGACAATCTTCATTTCATAAATACACGAGCACAGGTGATCCCGAAGACAAGAAAATCGTAGAAACCAAAACAGATAAGATTGTGACAGACAATAAGCGCTTTAAATCATTTTTGTTGTACCCGATGCGGGCTCCACAAAAAACTTCCGTGCATGATCTGTGCTCGCACATATTTTTCCCCCCCTTCTTTCAAGCTACCCGAATAACTTTGTTGTGAGCAATTTCAAAACTAATTTCATGCCACTAGTGCAACTATCAAATTAGGTCAGAAACAAACTTTGAAAAAAAAAAAAAATATAAACAACTCTTTATTAAGTCATATTTTACATGGGCAACACGTAAAGATTTAAAAAAAAGAAAAGAAAAAAAGAGAGAGTTAATTATGGAGTTTCCCAAATAGAGGTGGCCCCGGCCCCCATAAGCCAACCCCTCAGTCCTCTATGGATGCTTATAGCTTTTTCAACAATTTCACATTTCAAATCCGGGCCATAGAGGCTAACAAGTCCTCGCTGGCCAATCCTCGAACGCCCTTGGGGGCCAATCCCAGGACGCCACATAGCTCAGGGTACATAGCTAACCGTATGTCCGAATAAACCTCACCGTCCCACTTCCTTTTAACCAACTCCTCCCCCAGGCGCACGGCAGCCTCCACCGTGGCCTCCGGGCTCTCGTGCACCGAGTCCACAACCCCCATTGCCATGGCCTCCGTCGCCTTCATTTTCACCGCTTTCAGCAATATGTCCCTGCGAGCTGCGGACGACCCCACCTTCTCCCTCACCAGTGCTGTGAAGTAGTCAGGGTACGCCATCCCTACATCAAAGAAGAACGAGAGGTGGTGAACGTATATACTACAGGAAATTATGCAAAGAAAAACATGGATTTTGTAGGTTTCAACCCTCCCCTTTTATCTCTGACATTACAGTTAAATTCCACATACAGACTCTCATCTATTACCTTTTCTCACGCACACTCCCGTAACTTTAAAAGCGCCCAAACTGACACTAGCGGCTCTACACCTTAGGTTGGATGGTCACATGAACACCCACAAATAAAATTTTTTCCTTATAATACACGTGAAAATTTTAACTTAAGCTTATGAATGAACACCTAGGCCGAATATGAATGAATAGCCAACCCAAATTTAAATGAACACCCACCAAAAAAATTAGCCCACAAATCAATCCACTTTGAAGAACCAAACACTACAGCCCATAACTTGACAACAAAATAAAAAAAGAAAAGAAAAGAAAACATCTACATTAACTTGAAGAAAGCTCACTCTCATATTGAAAGAGATTTGTAAAAAGTGATATAAAAAACAAAGAATTTATTGATGTAGGTATCGTGCTCTACATCCATTGCAAATGGGGTAAATGTATTAATTTCGTATTCATGAAATTAACTGCATTAAATTTTTGTCTATCTAGCTTATGTAATTATGGACAAGCTTTAAAAAAATTCAACTACGTGACAAAACTTTGTTACCTAGAAAAATCTTTCTTCCAATCCAAGATTACGATAGCAAATCTCGTCATATCATCCTAAAGAAGAGTATCTTCAAAAAGGTTTGTCTTAACCTTTTTACCACAATTTCTTTCAAAAGGGTATTATTAATAAATTAATTTGTTGATCAGTTTAACACTGATTTAAAATGTGAAATCTCGTCCAAGAAACTTTAAAATTACACTCCCTCCATTCAAAAATATTGTCAACTAAGCAAGGCGAGAACTTAAAAAAATTGATTTCTTTTGACGAAAATATAATAATATATGTTTTTTAATTTTCTTTTTTTTCGTAGAAGATAATTTCTTTGGAATTAAGCTTATGCTTTTTATTACATTATTTATTTTTAACACGTAGGATTTTGTGCATATATTGTTGATTAATAGAGCTATTGATGTTAAAGTAATTTGTGAACACCTGACCAAAAATTTCTGAAGACGTCACTCCAAATTGACCTTCTCATCTCTAAATGTTACCCAACTCAACTCGGGCTTGGGAGGTGGGGGACTTAGTTAAAACAAGGGTCGCAATGTGGATGAAGGTAAAGTTTGATATCAAAGTGTATACGGTGGAGGATTTTAAGGTGTTCCTAGATGGTATTCGGAAAGTAAAATTGTAGCCTTTTCCTTAGGGACATCATCCAACCATTTGTTGGAGATGTTTTTTGTTTGTTGTTTATGGTTGTTTTGTTGTATCTTGGCTTGTTGAGCAAAGATGTAATCCCCTCGATGTACCCCTTCGAGATTTATAAAATCGTTCGTTTGCCGAGAAAAAAAAACTAGAACCCTTCTATTGCATGGCCATTTGTTGCCGGGGCAAATACCACTTGTGTGGCAATTTTTTTCAGACAAAACTACCATTGAACACCATATTCTATACATACTTGTGGTATTCATAACAATTTAACCTCTCTCTATCCTATATACAAGGTTATGAATACCGTATCTCCATCGTGTATATAGTGTTATATATGAACACTAGTAGTATCTTATTCTACTAGACTATAGTCAGGCAAACTAACCGAGCTAATTAGGAGTAACTCGAGACTCAGTTCATTAGTAAACAAGCCAACCTTGAGTTAGTTGTAACCTTCCTTGATTACAAAAGTTCGGTTTGTATGTAGAGGCTCAACCAATTTATATGGAGTTGAGTAGACCGAACCGAGCTCAAATATCTCAACAATAGACGAGCCTAACTAGCTCGAGCTCAACTAGTTTTGAACTAGCCAAACTCAAACATGTCATAGCTCAGCTAGACTCGTTGCAACCGTAACTATATATAGCCAAAGAAGCAAATTAGGAAACAACAAAATGATGATAGCTCAGCTCGACTCGTTGGACAAAAGAGGTGTTTTATCCAACTTTGATTGGATATTTTTCTATGCTTTTAGTTCTTTGTAATAGTTGCTTTCTTCTCGATGTACTCCTTCGAGATTAATAAAAATTTCTTTGGCTGAGAAAAAAAAAAAAACACAATGTGCTAGCTAGCGAAAGACACGAGCCCAACCCTAAGCGGACACTTACCCATGTCCAGCTCGCTCATATACAGCACCCCTCGATCGCTCCTCATCAAAACATAATCATGGCTCGACACCAGCATCATCCCGGAGGCGGCCGCGTGTCCCGTCACGGCGGCGATCGTCGGCATTGGCAGCGACACGAAGTCCGCCACCAGCGGCCTGAAAAGCTCCGACAAGTTAAACAACTGGTCGTAAGCGGATCCTCCGCTGGATGCAGCGGAGGACTTGACCCACGCGAGGTCGAAGCCGTTGGAGAAGAACTTGCCTTGATTCCTGGTGACCAGGACCGAGCCGCGAGTGGACTGGTCCTTGACCTGGCGAAGGGACGAACGGAGCGAGCCGATGACGGCCGGGTTGAGCCGGTGCTCGTCGACTCCGGTTAGCGTTAGGAGGAAGATCCCGCCCATCTTTTCCAACGTGCACATGGTGGTGAAGGTGAAGTTTACCGTCGTGGCTTTCTTGGGTTTGGTTTCTCGTCTGGGAAGTGACAAATATATATAGATATAACAATGATACGAAAATGGCTGCTGATAATGACTAGAGTCATTATTCAGGGCAAATTTTCCTAAAAAAGCCGCATTTTCTTGATTTTGGCACTCTGCTGATAATGGCTTCATTTTTTTCTTTTCTTTTTTATCTTTATTCAACTTAGTATATTAATATTGGTATAGATATAACGATTATACATAAATGGATGCTGGCGGCTATATCAATATATGATCAGGCTATTTTTTTAGGAAAACTTGTCCCGAATAATGACTCCCAGTCATTATTTTTTTTATCTTTATTCAACTTAGTATATTGATATAGATATAACGATTATACATAAATGAAGGCTGATAATGACTAGGAGTAAAAAATTCAAGGCAAGTTTCCCTAAAAAAGGCCACATCGCTTCTTCTTTTTTTCGTCTTCATCCAATTTAGTTCGTCCGGATAGAAAAAAAGAAAAAGAAAAAAACCATACCCAGATGCATAACTTGCGCAAATTAAACTCCGAAATGGGAAATCAAGGATTGATTGAACGAGGCGAGACTTGGTTGGATGCGGGATCTACTCCGCGAGGAGCGGTATGGACGTATCAAGGATTAATTGAACGAGGCGAGACTTGGTTGGATGCGGGATCTACTCCATGAGGAGCGGTATATATATGGACGTAGATGATATCTTCACGACCTCACACAATCCCTGTACGCAATATTAATTTGCTTAGCTAAGAAACAGATCTTATGTGTGTAGAAAGAGGATGACTGAGGAGGATTTTGGAGACATGAGTTAGAAAGGGATGGGTTTTATGCTGGTTATGGGTGGAGGAAGGTGAGAGACGTGAGGAGGTCGTGGCGTGGTGGCCGTTGATGGTGGAGGGATGGGAAGGGGTGGCAGGGGGGTGTTGCTTAGAGTCATTTCCACCACCACGGCAAAGGCAGAGAGAGATGTGAGGGGGTGCTTGGCTTTTTGGATTATTAATTCCTCTCGATGTATTTATATTTTATTTTTCTTGGGTTGTTTTAAAGAAATTTAAATTTTGGTCACAATTTTTTACTATTTCGATTCTTCTCGTCGAGACGAATCAATGATCCACATAAGGTTGACGCGAAATTGCCGAACAAAAAAAAAAGATTGACGCGAAACTAGCAAACAAGGAATTTTTTTGAATATAGACAAAACAAAACAACAGTGCTAAATGCACAAAAAAGAAACAAAACTAATCTCTAGCCATCAATTGTTATAATTAATGGTCAGGATTCGTTTAAACTCTATCTCCTCTAGAAAAGTTATCTTTTTTGTGCAAGAATTTTTCTTAAAATCTAGACCGTCCAAACACATCTAGACGGTCAGAATTAGTTACACAACGGGGCCGGCACTTCTTTTGACACCCATAACAAATACTAGGTTTTCGTAATATTGAATCACTTCTTATTTTATATACGAAGATAAGTAATTGTAAGTAAGTTTTGTCAATTTCATAAGATATTGTACCGATCGAATTAATGTTCATTTCCAAAATACAATTATAGGGAACAAGCACAATTCAATATTGGTTGACCGAAATTCGAGGAAAAGTACCAAAAAAAATAAAAAAGCGATTGGAAGAACGTAGTTGGTATGGCTGCTTTTCAATTAGTTCTGTCCAATGAACAATTTCGACCAAAGATTATGCGACTTGGATATTCTGTGGTGATAGGAGATGCTTTGTTGAACCAAATTGGGCAACGAGTATACCTAATAACAATGATACATGCTCTTAAAAAGATACAGGAGTAATTTATTCACGGGTGTTGTGGTGTTCTTAATTTTAATTCACCCATAAATAAAAGTGATGTTAAGGATAAAAGGTTCCAGTGCCTCTTAAGGTGCTGCCAAGTTGTGTTTCAGGCTCCTTTTCCATTCCACCACAAATGTGTACTGGAAAAGAGTTTAGACACCGACATAGTGGTTGAAGCTCTTAACATCATGTTGGAGAGAGCTAGGGAGAAAAACATTGTTAAAGGAGTAAGGATTAGAACTAACGGGGTTATTGTATCTCACCTTCAATTCGCGGATGATACGATATTGTTGTGTAACAATAACATAGAGGAGATGGCTAACATTAAGAGAATTCTTAGATGTTTCCGGCTTATGTCTGGACTGAAAATCAATTTTTCTAAAAGTTCGCTGTGCGGTATCAATGTCCCACATCAAGATGTCGTTTCTCTTGCTTAAGTTATGGGGTGCAAAGTTGATCATCTGCCAATCAAATACTGGGGCTTGCCTTTGTGTGCTAATCCCAATAGAATCAAGACATGGGATCCAGTGGTGGAGAAAATGGGAAAGAGGCTAAGTGTTTAACGGGGTTATTGTATCTCACCTTAAATTCGCGAATGATACAATACTGTTCTGTAATAATAACATAGAGGAGATGGCTAACATTAAGAGAATTCTTAGATGTTTCTAGCTTATGTCCGGACTAAAGATCAATTTTTCTAAAAGTTCGTTGTGCGGTAGCAATGTCCCACATCAGAATGTCGTTTCTCTTGCT